>VZSF01003236.1:171630-192303 GCA_013398295.1 Chionis minor | reverse complement strand
CCTTTCTGAGTCCCCAACAAGAGTTCTAAAAACAAAAAAAAAATTAAAAAAAAAAAGCTGGGAGCTTGTGATCCGCTTGGATTCTGCTTTAATTTCCGCAGTGCTTAGATCCACCCATCGACATTTGGGATTTTTTTTCTGCTCAACTCGATGCTGTAAAAGCAATAATTAAAAAAAAAAAAAAAGTCCTTCAACCTATATATAACTACATTGGCAATCCAAAATACATATTCTCGGTCTCTCATCAGCCGTATTTAGCCGTAAGGTTAGTTATCCTTCTTTTTCCCCCCAAAAAGAGAAGCTTTTGCAGCTGACCACGCCGGACTCGCTTCCCCGGGGAGGGGACTGTGGTTCGATGCCTTTTTCCTCACCTTTTTTAGGAGGCGACTTCCTGGACGCGGCGTGCAATTGCCACGGCTCCCAGGCAAGGTGCCAGGCTGGGTGCCCTGCCAGGGGCTATCCCGCGGGATGCTCCAGCCCTGGCAGGAGTGTCCTGGTGCCGAACCCTCCGCCGTGCCCCGCTCCCTGCACGGGCCAGGAGCTGCGGAGCCGGAGGGAAGTTCGCGGCTGAGCCCTAACGAACGCGGCTTAAGAGACTTAAAGGCCTTGAATCTCCCCTTCGGTGGAAGATTAGAGTGCATTTCTCCTCCAAATTCACACCAGAAGCAGCGAACTTCTTTAATCTCGTTCAGGGCCTTGTTATCCTCTTTTCCGAGACTCATCCCATTGAGCGTGAAGCCTCTCCAGACGTTTCCCAGGGATCCCCGTGCCCAGACCTGTCCTCTGGGCGCGAGGACACGCCGCTGGGACCTCGTCTTGAATTGTGGTGCTATTTGTAGAGAGACTGAATCCGAATTTAGGGAAAAGTGCCCGCTACTGCTGTGTGATTTTTGTTAATGCCTATTTTATTGTGAATATTACTTGCAGTCCGAGTCCAGAGGTTGTGAGTGACGAGCCGGCCCTCGCCTGCGCTGGGTGATGGGGGTGGGCTGGAAGACCTCTCCGTGGCTCAAGTTCTGCTTTGATGGAAACTACGTGAGGTCGTTTCTGATCCAAATGATCCATCCTCATGATCCAAATTCCTTGTGCAGGAACATTTTGGAGCAGTTATCAAACACCGGGACACTTTAGCAGTTAGTCCTGAGGTTCAGAAAGCGCTGAAGGTCGGCGTTGGGCAAGTTTCTTTTGTCCATAGTCCTTAAAAACCAGCAGCATTCCCTGTAAAATTCTCACTCCTCTTAAGAATCATCTTCTGAACACAAAGATGCTTATTGCGCTGATCTGCGGCTACTAATCATCTTGATGGCAGTTGCCAGCAGCGCTGGTGAATTTGATGTGACTCCACGTGCAGTTGAGGAATCGTTGGGTGGCTCTACCAGCATGGCTCTGCCTCCAACAGGAGCCCGGGAACAAAAGGGCTGGAAGTTTTGAAACTGCAAATGAACGCCCTCAAGCTGGAAAGAAAACACCATTTTTTTAAGCTCTGATCTTAACATTGAGATAATGAAGAATGAAGTCTTCATTCTTTCAATGAAGATCAGGACTTAGAGCTCAAAGAGAAGTTATATTGCATTGCTGGGCTGCTGTCTGCAGCCTATGATAGAAGGGTACTTTCTCACCTTCAGGTACGTGATCTTATTAATTTTTCCAGTGATCTGGCACTTCCTATGGATACCAGACAAGGTAGATGGCCAATTCCCTTTTCTTTCTTTTTTTTTNTTTTTTTTTTTTTTTTTTTTTTTTTTTTTTTTTTTTTTTTGTCGAGGAAGAACAGAAGAACAGAGAAAAGTGGGGAAGAAAGGAAAGATGTAATAAGACATACTTTCATGTAGTTGTATTTAAAGAATCACAGAATACGTTTCTTCCATCTTCTGCAAAGCCACGGAGCTTTTCAAAAGCGCCCGCACATTCAAACGGACGGGGAATATTGTGGTTCATACCTCTCTCCCATTGATCTCTAATTCTACCATTATCCAATGAAAAATACCAATAGCAATAAACCAGAGAACTAGATGTGCCACAGACGATCTTCAAACGGATGGCTTGGCGAGTGAGAGGAGGAAATGAAGCACTTAAATCTCTCATCAGATGTTCTGAAAATTATTTCAGCTGCTAAAAATGCTAAACAAATTTTTATTTCAAAGGATATGTTCCAAAAATCTTCCCCTTTGATAATTGCTTTTTTTTAAAACCATCTGTCATATATTTCATTCCCGTCTCGGAGGGCCAATGCTCCCCTCCCCTGAGTGCCTGGGGGGGGCTGGCGCAGCCCTCCCAGGTACGGCTCCGGGACCCAGCCCTCGCCCCGGCATCCCGCTGCCAGTTGTTTGCAAATGGCTCGTGGCAGGAATTCGGGATATGGGCTCAGCATCGGGCGGGCACACTTCCTGCTGCTTTAGGTACCTTGCTCTGTGTTTCTGCAATTTTAAACTTTTCTTTTTCTTTTTTTCTTTTTTTTTTTGAATAATTTTTATTATCTGTCATGATTCGTCTAGATTTAGATTTAAACCCTGCCCCTCAACCTTCCGCAATCCTTTGAGGCGACACCCTTGGCCCTTAAACTGCTTTCACCTACTGGTAATCTCAATCAAAATGCTGGGTTTTTTTTTTTTTTTCTTTCTTTCTTTTCTTGAAAGTTCCTTCAGTCCCAAAACAGCTAAAAAAAGAACCAGTCTGCCTGGCTGGGTTGGCAGGGCGCAATGGCTGCTTTCCGCATCTCTTCGCGCTGCTCCTTGGCTCCGGCTGCCGGAAGACGACCTCTCACGCCACCCACGCCAGGGACGCACGTGGCCTCGCTGCCTGGAGCCGCCCGGGGGGAGCGCAGGGAGGTGAAGGTGAAGGTTTTCCCCGGCAGGACGGCAGAGCACCGGGCGGGCAGGTCCCTTGGCCACCCCTACCCATGGGACCCGCGGTGGGGTGGCCATTTCGGGAGGCGCAGCAGTGCTCCAAAGGATGCCGGGGGGCTCAGGGGGCACCGCCAACGCAGGCGTACCCGTGCCGTGCCATCATAGAACCACACAGTCCTTTAGGTTGGAAAAGACCTTTAAGATCATCGAGTCCAACCGTTGACTTAGTGTGGCCAAACCCACCGCTATCGTTGACTCAGCGTGGCCAAACCCACCGCTATCCCATGTCCTTCAGCTCCAGTTCATCCCAGTTGGGAAATGGGACAGCGATCCCACCGCTTCCCTGGGCAGCCTCTCCCAAGGCTTGACGACCCTTTCAGTTGTATTGGCCGTGCGTCGCGTGCTCACAATAGGATCGTGCCCCTGAATTTTGGATTTGTATACGCTGTTTTCAGCAACAGCTTCGCCTCTGGCTTCTACCTTCGCATTTTTAACACTCTGCCCATTCGGTAAAATATCCTAATAAAAGCGAAATGGGGCGCAAAGCGAGCGTGGGGCAGAGCTGGGCGCCAGGGCATGGCTCCCACCGGCAGGGAGATGGAGAAGGCGCTTTGCTGCGCCGCCTTTCCAGCCCCTGGCGAGGGGAAAAGCAGACGGAAGAGTGCCACCGTGTGGGAGACGCGCTTTTCCAGCTTTCACCCCCAAAAAACCGGGCCCCCCCTGCAGCCAGCCCAAATCCGGGCTCCCCCGGGGGTGCTGGGTGCCACCCGTCCCCGTGGTGCCGTGCGACACGGTGGCTTTAGCACTTCCCAGCGGGATTGTCAGTGGTGGCTTCTGTCGCTGACAGATCGACGCTCGCTCAAGGCAGGTTTTTTTGTGGTTTTTTTTTCCCAAGACAATGTTGTGAGAAGGTTTCAGATTTGCAAAACGCTTTCAATTTGGTGATGTTGTTGGAAAAATATTTGCTTCCAAATCAGTGTGCAGTGTAAAACAGAAGGGCTTAATGCGCGGTGCTTTGCATTACATGCTTTGCTAAGGAATGAGGAGCGCAGCTACGGCAGCCTTTTCCCACTGCTGGGGAAGCTGAGCGCTCTCTGCGGAAAACAGGATGTTATTGCCTGACTTAATTTTCTTAGGGGGTTAGGATTTCAAATATCACTCGAAAATACCAAAGCTTGTGCTATTCATTGACAGATTGATAGCCCACACTGTGATTTGTAATACTTTGGTGAACATCTTGAAATGCTTATGTCATGACTGAGGTAAGGTTAGAAAAAAACCACTTGCTTATTTGGTTACACTTTTTTAAATGTTATGATTTATAGTAATATTAGCGCACTGCTAACCCAAACAGCGCTGCACTCAGCTGTGCTCTTCCCCTCGCTGAACCGGCACCTCTCCTTCCCACGGGAGAACCGGGACCGCTCGGCTCCCGCACCCCGCGCTGGGCAGCAGGATGCGACCCCCGGCGCATGGCACCGCGACACCCACCATCCGCCGGCTCGTGCTTCACGGGGTTCCTCTGTCATCTTCCCCAAAAACAAGCGCAGTGTGAGCCCGACCCGCGGCACAAACGAGCGGCGAAGGAGTGCAGACGCCGTGGCGGGGTTGGCGTGGGACAGGCTCAGGGTTTTCCTGCAGGACACGGGTCCACGGTGGCTGTTCCCACGCAGCACGGCCAGTTCTTGCCCCCGGCGTGTCCCGGCGCTGCGCTGCGGTGCTGGTGCTCCCTGGGGGTGGCCATGGTGGGGCTCGTCCCCACCGTCCTCCCCGGCCTGGCGGAGGCACCAGGGTGCTCCTGGCTGGGCGCTGACGCCCCGAAGCAGCTGGCAGGGGGGGCGGTGGTGCCCTCCTGGAGAGCTGAGCTGTCGTTATTCCGGGCTCTAACACATTTTGCTGAGGTCCTTGGGCTTTTTTTTCTGAGTTAGACCTCTGAAATCTGATGATCCTAAGGGTCTCTTTTGACATTATAGCAACATTTTAACTGAATTTGTAGGGGAATACACCAGAGAGAGAAAAAGTCAGGTTACGGGAGCGTGTGCCGGAGCCATCTGACTGCGTGTGGGGACGCTTTTGTGGTGGCAGGTGCCAGCGGAGCCCCACACCGAGCCGCTCGTGCGCTGGGGGCTGTTCCCTGCTCAGAACCGCCCCGACGTGCGGGGGGAGCGTGCCCCGCACCCCTCCAGCCAGAAAATGCTTAGTGGCAAGGCTGGACGGGGCTGTGCTGCCACGAGAAAGCTGTCCTCTCACAAAATTCTCCCCCAAACTGACATGAGGTGCGCGGCGCATGATACACGCGGGAGAGGGAACGGCTTCGGGGTGTCCCCGTGGCCCCCCGCCTCTGTCGCTAGCGGCCAGCGCAGAGGGTCTCCAGAGCTGCCCCGGGCACCTTGCTCGTGGGCTGTAAGCTCAGCCCGGTCCTCAGCCAAAATATTTGTCACTTCCCGGTGGTCCTCTGACGTCCCCACGGGCTCTGCTGGAGGTCCCGAGGGTCCCTGGTGGCTCCTGCGCATCTCCCCGCGCGTGCCTCGCAGCACAGCAGCCGCCGGCGTCCGTGTCCCACCCCGAGCACCTCGTGGTCGGGTTTAAGGGGCGGTTTTCATCCCTTGGGATCGCACGCCTTGGGGAGGTCACCTTGCAAAGCACCGCTTTGCCTGTGCCGGGGTGCCTGTGCCATTCCGGGCCACGCTGGGCTGGCCCGAGCCATGGGTGGGGGGACGCTTCGGCTTCTGCCAGCCACGGGGGGCAATTCCCACACTCACCGGGTGCCACTCCTGGGTGGGGACCCACCGCCGCTGGGAGCTTCGGAAGGAGAAGGGTTCCTTACTTCTGCAAAGGGCTAATGGTGAAGTCTTGAGATTACATCTCGTATAAGAAGTTTAATAATGATGGTTTCAGATCTAAACCCCATCGGGGGGTGGCAGGGACCGTTCCCGGTGGCAGTGGCCAGTCCTGCTCCTGTCCCAGGATGAGTCGGGGCGCAGGGTGGCCGCCGTGGGCACGTCGCTCAGCCCCACGGACCGGCTGCTGCTGCATCGCCCCCAAAACGAGCCCCCAGACCCCCACGCCGTTCTCAAAACCTTCGGCGGCGGCCGAACCTCACGTTCAAGGTGGGCGCAGACGTGCCCCGGGCACGAGGGTCGGCGTGCCTCGGGCGTGCGGGGCTGCGGGGCCGGCAGCGGCGAAGCCTGGCGCGTCCCCGCGGCGGCACCCCCGGCGCGGCGTGGGAGGGGGCTGCCTGCCAAGGCGCCGCGCATGCGAATGTCTCGCTGGCTCCCCGGTGCCAGCAGTTGCAGCTCATCTGTTGGCAGCCGGCAATGTGCTGAGAAAACGTATCTATTGGATTAAAAAAAAGGGCTATAGGGTGACCAGATGTTCTGGGCACCAAACCAAAACAGTTTGAGGGAGGGGGAGCAAGACGTCTCTTCTCAGATCGCATTAAGTTCTGGGGATGTCTTTTCTCCGCGCGGAGAGCTCAGTCCTTCAGGGTCCGCTGAGTAGCCTGGGGGGCTGCAGGAGGCGTCTTCCTCCAGGATGGGATGTCTGTGCATCCCGCCCTCCATCCCACCCCTGGCAATAAGCTGTACCTACGTTAAGTCTGCTTTTGCGCTGGACAGCCTGGGACGCCTGGTCGACCTCTCCTCAAGGCACAGGGACGCTCGTGGCAGCCCTGAAAGCTGCGAGCGAGACGGGACGACAGCAGTGCTGGCTGATGCTTTCACGGATGCACTCACTAGGGTGCTTGATACTGGTGGGGGGCACTGGAGTCACTGTTTTAGGGCCCAAGGCGATCACACGCAGAGCTGTTTTGCCCAGTTTCCCTCCTGTCCCGCTTGAAGGTGCCCTTGGTGGGCAGGAACATCCCCTCCCAGTCACCAGCTCCTCCTGTTCCTCTGGTTCCTGGGCATTTTGCTGGATGTGGCAGGAGCCAGGGCTGAGCTGGGTTTTATCTTCACACAGACTTTTACCTCACTAGCCAAATCCTCAGATTTAACCTCAGTACGTTTGTGGCTTTTAGGGAGTGCAGCCTGGTGGCTCCTGGAGACCGAAACCAGGAGGAGAGTCCTGGGGGACTGGCTGCTTTCAAAGTGACACACTGGGATGGTACAGGGGGAGGTGAGAAAACCAGTCCCCTGGCACCGTTGCTGGAGATGCAGGCAAAAACTGGAAGTTTTCTTACACTGTCCTCTCCCTTCAGATGCTGCAGGAACCGTGGGGTGAGCGACAATGGGACAAATCCTCCTCATTTTCTCCAAGTCATTCCCAGCCCAGCTCTCACGCTTTGCATCTCTCTCTCCTTGCTTCTCTCCCCTTCCCAAATCATCTGGAGTTTTGCTGCTTGGCCTCTGCTATTCCCATTTCCACCCCTTCTTCCCAAACCATATGTATGGGTTGGTTTGCAAGAGCGGAGCCTCGCGTGACGCCTGGAATGGCAGCATCCCCATAGCAGAAGAAAATTCAGCTTGGAAATGAATAGTTCCCCCTTAAGATGATTGCAAATCAGGGAGCCTGAAGAATAGTGGGAAATCAAGTAAAGTTAAGTCCTGGAAACTATTACCTCCTGCTGGTAGTTTAGGACTGTACAAGAGCCAAGTCCACAGACATCAAAGTGCTTACAAATTAAAATAAAGTCGGCTCTCATGGCGCCGTAGGAAATGGGATGGGCTGATGGAGACCCAATGTGGGTTTCTTCATAAAAGGGGAAAATTAATATGGGAAGGAATTTTATCATACGAAATTGCTGCGTACAGCCGACACTGCATTTCAACGTCGGTTATAAAAATGACCCTTTAAACCAATATCGGCGTTATAATATCTTCGCTTTGCTTCCTTTCATGTTGTTGTGAGCAGCTGAAGAGCTGCTGCAGCGGCGTCAGCGCTGCGGGGCAGCTTGGCCGGCGCAGGGCAGCCAGCGAGGCCACCAGAGCATCCCCTTGTGCTCCACCACGCGCTGGCGCACGCGGACGGGCTGCGTGTCCAGGGCAGGTGGGGTGAGACGCCCTGTGGAGGAGCCAGGTCCTTCTGATGTCTGCAAAAGCAGCCCCAGTGACCAGGCGAAGCCAGAGACCAGCCTGTGGATGGCTAAAATGAGGTCAGATGGAATCCTCCTTTGTTCTTCAGTATCAAACAAGCAACTTGAAAGTGAAAAGCTTAGAGACTATAAATAACTCAGCCGTTCAACTGGCAATTTTTTCTTGCGAAAACAAAATCTATTTCTATCGCCGTCTCTTTTTAACAGCCTTTTGAAATTACGTATTTTTAAGCAAACTTTTTTTAGAGCGAACGTGTTCTTAAAACATTACCCCCTTCCCTGCTTTTGGTTATCTTCAGCCTGACTCAAGAAGACGATGGGACGGTGGAAAACACGTGCAGAGGGGCTGGATGAAGCAGACATAGATATATGAAAGTGATGACTGGGATTAGGTCCTTCATCCACTCGTTCATGCACTGAAATGGAGCTCTTCGGAGCACCTCCTCCTCGCCGGCGAGCTACTGGAGGCTGGGGCAGGAGGACACGAGCATATTCCTCGTTTCTGGACATCGTGATTTGAAAGGCCAGAGGGAAGTTCATACTCGAAGGTTTTCAAAAGCCAGTTTACCAACATCTTGAAATATTGACCCCCCAAATTCCTGAATTCTGCGCTGCACAAAGACATAAGTGATAGGAGGAACGGAGCGAGAACCCTTGGTTACCTAAATGGCTGACACACTAGAAATGAGCAATGATTTTCTAAAACTTATCTTTACGAGAGACGTGCCCCCAACCACATCACGAAATGGATACGTGTACGCAGATATATCTGTGCAAGTGTGGAGGTACCCACCAGTTCTTCCAGCCCAAGTCCGAGATAAATTCCCCATCCCTGTCCCTTCTACCAAATGGAGAGGGGAAAATCTGCTCGCACTGATGAGCATCCCCATCAGCTCCACAGAAAGACCGCAGAAAAGATGACAAACCTCGACAGTGCGAGTTACAGGGACATTATCCATAAAGCATGTAATCCTATCCAAACCTTCCGACAACAGTTTCACAGTACGCCAGAATTTTTTAGGATATTTTCTATTTTCATCCCGTGATCCCATGTAATACATAGTCTTGGCATTTCTTATCACTTCCAACCATGCATTTCTCAATTTTTTTATGTTTGTTCCAAATTTCAGTGCTGTGCATCGTTTTTGCCTTAGACCAAAAGCATATCGCGCGTTCTCATCATTTTAATTAAACTAGGGCCAATCCAGGGCAAATGTTTGATTTTGACTCAAAAGGTGCATGCAAATCACAAATTCCATTTGATTCAAAATGGAAAAGGCTCCCTGCGACATCCTTACTGTAGACGGAATTAAGCAGCCTGCCAAATTCAGGGCTGCACATCCCTTTAAAAAGTGCCTGTGTTTTTGAAATTAAAAAATGAATTCATACATTAAATGGAAGTTGTGCATGCATTGTTTTTAAGCTCCGCGGCGAATACTACAGCATAAAACTCAGATCTTTTCACTTGAGGCAAGCCCCATTTAAATTTATCAACTCTCAACAAGCGAAGGCTTCAGTGCGGGTGCTGACTGAAATTTGCATTAAATGTCTACTGAAACCAAATTTCCTAGCATGTGAATGATCTCAAAATGACTTCTTCTTGTAATGGCTTTCCATTAGAAGCACTTCCAAGCGCAGCTGCAGAAACGGCACCCGTGGAAGGTATGAACGTGCACCTTGAGCTGGAAAAGCGCCGTCCTGCGGGGGGGTGAAACGGCTTCTGGCCCATTACAATTTGCTATTTATATCTGGACCAAGCTGGAACCGTTGACAATGCCCTTGCGCAACACCGAAGCTGTGTCGCAGAAGCAGCCTCGTGCAGGAGGCGCCCAGTTTGCCATCTTGACTTCCTCTTTCTCCACCTGATCAAGGTTGGTCAAGCACAACCTTGACCCTTGGCTGCAGCCCTCTCCGGGGAGGATTCTCGCTCCACGCTTGGCCTCCGATGTCAACTTCATTGTGAAACCCACCTTAGAGCTGCAAAATGCTTCCCCTCGGTACTTTCCCAACGCGCCACGCACAGCGGAAGCGTTGCCTGATGGATGCTCAGTTCTTCCACCACCAGAGGCCCCCGGCTGGGGGGCAGCCCCTGCCAGTCTATGTCCACACGACAGCGCTCGTGCTCTCTCTCCTGCTGTCTCACGGAAGCTCTGGAGCGGTGCCGGTGGCTGCCCCCTTCTGCTGCCCTTCTGGTGGTGCGCGTGGAGGTGGGTTGTGTCCTCCAGCGCAGCCACCTGGAAGGGTGAAGGACACGAGAGCTTTGCTGGGGAGGTGGAGGTGGGAACAGAGGAAGAACCTTTCCCCAAAGGCTGGAAGCTGGATGCCATCACGGGCATCCTCCCAAAGCAATCGGTACCTCTTCAGATGTGAGATGCCGCAGGAGGAGGAGATGCTCTTTGGCAGGAGGGCAATTCCCCCAGCATCCCGCTGAGCCAAGACGCGGGACCAGTGTAGGCTCTGCCCCGCTGGGGGACGGCACGGTGCAGCGTTAGATTGGTTGTTCAGTGGCATCTGGAAACGCCCAGAAGTCACTGCCTTTGCCATCTGCTGGAACATCGCCTCTCCACCCTGGGAATGCAGATCTTCTTGCTCTGAGAGAGGTCAGCATTATCACAAAGTTGTTCCTTCTTCCTGTTTCCCATTGCTGACCGGACGGGAGTTTCGAACCACTTCTGGTTTTTGTCCACGGAGAGTTCCTCGCTGTGACTATTTCTTCGTGCCTGTTGGCTCAGCCAGGCAATGGCCCCGTGGTGGGAGCAGGCTGTGTCCTCTCCCGGCTTGGACCTTGTCCAGGAGAGACGGGCGCGTTGGCTGAGCTGGCTGGAGATTTCTGTGGCCGCATCGCAGCCCCATGCGCTTTCTCCTGCTCACAAAGCAGCCCGTTGACTTCCGAGTTTGCAATGTGGCTGCTGAGCTGCAGGACCTGTAACGGGGTAAGACCGGATTGTGCTGAAGGGGTGTCCCCATTCCTCTTCCACAAAGCCGCCAAGCCGCAAAGTTGCTCACATCCGTGTTCCTCAGCTCTCATCATCCTTGCTTTCCTAACTATCTCCCTGTCTCGCTGCCTTTCCTCAGAGCCCCTCGCTAAGTTTTGCAATTTTGTACTTTCAAGGATGTTTGGGCGTGTTTCCGTAATACCTTTGTGAAGGAATGGCAATTCTTGAACCTGCTGCTCTTTGAGGGAGGAGTGTGGCAACTCTTCCCGTTTCATGACTGTCATGGCTACCTGAAACCCATTTCTCTTTCTGGAAGACATTATCCTTTTTGTTTACAGTCTTCTTCTTCCTCCCCAGCATTCAGCTCTGACACATCGCTGGGGACAAATCACATCCCTCCCTCTCCGTGTCGTTGGAAGCACTGGCAGCCTCCATGCATGGAAGACCTGCCCGCACCTTCCTCATCCTCAGCGCCTCTCCCCGCCTGTCCCGTCTGCATTCCTCCCGGTTGGCCGGACTCCCTCCAGCTGCAGGTACATCCTTTATATCCTGAGGAGGAATTTTGGATGGCCCCTCTCATACTCCAGGGGGGGATTTTTTTTCCATAAACTGCCACAGCACAGGTTGTCCCTCCCAAGCTGCGGTAGGAGAGAGGGAAGCACGCGACCCGCCGGCGCTGACACCCCGTTCTGCAGGGTGCTGTCAGCACCCCGGGGATTTCTCTGTGGCACAAAGAACAAACATTTGGCATTTTTAGTTGTTCTTATTCCATTTCCCCCCTCGCTGGCTGCTGTATTATGTGGCACCTTATTGATAGATGCTGAGGAACCTTCTTCCTCGTCCCACTGCTGTCACATTTATTGACCGCTGGCACGGGTGACGCTTGTGAAGCATCTTAGCGTGTAGGTCAGGCAGCTTCACAGCAAGAGGCTCCGCAGGACCTGCTTGGGGTGTGCTTCCCGGCCGGTTGTGCCATAGAGCCACACCGTGCAACCCAGGGGATGTTCCTCTTCCTCCAGTCACAGAAGCCGTGGAAAGCCCGGGGGTAGCACCGCTCCGCATGGATCAGGGCCGTGGTCACGCTTGTGAAGGACACAGACGTACAGCACAAGGCCTGGGCTCAAACGCTCAAGAGAACCGTCAACGAACCCAAGATTTGCTCCGTTCTTCCCTGTGAAACCCGCAGGCTGGAGCACCGCATCTCAGGTCCTTCAGAGTTCCGTGGCACCGACCGGAATGGGACTGGAACGAAGCCGCCCGTCGGCTTTCTTCAGTCGGAATGAGCCTCTTCGGAGCGGGGGTCATCGGGGTGTGGACAAGCATCCAGCCCAGCGCTGCTGGCACCGGGGTCGACTGCATCCGGGGAGAAGGTCCGGCGGGCAAAGCGGTCCCAAGGGGTCCCATGGCAGAGCGCACCTCAGCGGGGTGCTGTGGGGCGCTGGTGCTTCACCCTGTGCAGGGAAATTCCCAGAAAGCAAAGAAATTCCCTGGAAAAGTGGTCAAGAAGGCACTTGTGCTGGAACTGACCACTGGCGCAGTCCTCTCTCCGGTGGGGCTTCAGGTCCTCGGCACCGGCGTTTTCCTTTCCTGCACGTTTTCCTCAGGATCTAAAAGTTTTTTTCAGAGAAACTGCGCTTGAGTTATTTATTGAGAGTGTATTTTCACATGCAAAAAATCTACAGGGTTGTAATTTGGATGTAATGTTCCCCAAAAGCCATTCAGGCAAAATTTCTTTTTAACTGTGGCTAATTACGTATACTCGGTTGCTCAATACCAAAAATAAGAGCATCCAACGTAATGTTTATTATTTCTCTCACAAAGGGGAAAAATCATAAATTCTTTCTAATGGGATCTTTAATAATAAAAAAGAACATAATCATTACTAGCAAAAGATGTATGGCTTCCGTGGGGTTTATTTACCAGCATTTTGTCTGATTACATCTCTGTTACACTCACAGCATTAATTATTGGAGACTAATTAGGCAAAAATTGCAATGTAAACCCTAATGAAAACCGGTCTCACAAAACCCTAACTCTCCTCGACACGTTCCTTCAGCTGGGCGAACTTTTTGCTTGCAGAAAAGAGCAGATTGGGCTTATTCCTTTATTTTGCCACCCCGAACCCTCTCCCAGCGCCGGCGGGCGGTTTTAGGGTGCCGATCCCACCGTTGCCTTGGCTGGGATTGAGCGGGACTGTTGGCCGGGCGAGTGATTTTCCGGCTTTGTGAGTAGCTGTGCACGGCTCTCCTCGCTCCTGTGTGAATTCCAGCGAACGCGTGGATTCCCGTCGGCTCGCCCTGGCCTCTCCGGCTCGTCCAGGCGGCGGCGCGGCAGCCGCGGCCAGCCCCCCGCGCGGCAGGTAGCCCGCCTGCACCGTGACCTCCCTTCCAGCTGGGCTGGAAATGCTTACAGTGCCTTTGCTGCGGCAGCTGATGTGCTTGCTCAGCTCGACGAGGTCACAAATTTCTTCCTCCCCAAGGGACAACTGTCCTGGGATGCAACCTTTCACAGGATATCTGAAAAACAGCGGATTTCTGCTCGCCTGCGCAGTTTTTTTCGAAGTACACGAGCATGAAGGAGAGATTAGCCAACCTCCACGCTGAACTGCAACCCAGTATGCTCTGCCAACGCCGGTGCCGTCTTGGGGATTAAAAAAAAAAAAGGGAAAAACCCCAGGAAACTGGTGTTGCTTCTTTTTTTGGCTAACGGAACCCTTCGATTAATTTGCAATATCTCTAATTTTAGCTTGGCAGCGCTATGAACCTGCCTCTCCACAGGTCTCAGGACAAGAGCGTGGACAACCGCTGAAGAGCAACGGTCCTTCCTCCGCGGCAGTTTCTGTCCCTCACATGAGACAAGTGACGGGGACGGCGTCCGCCTGAAGGACACCTCTCCCGGGCACAGCTCGCGCGGCAGCGAGAGGCCACGGAGACGCGCACCGAGGCCACCCCGTGCACGGAGGGGTCTGGAAGGTGTTCCCTGGCAATGGAACAGGGAAGACCTGTGCTTGGTGGGCACAGGGAGGAGCCCAGCACCTTCCTCCCCGCAGCAGCCTGGCACATACTGGAAGAGCTTTTGCCCGTCGCCCTTCACCCACCTCATCCCCAGACTAAACAAGCCCAACTCTTCCAATCTTTCCTCTCAGGTCATTTTTTTTCGGCCTCTGCTGGTTCTTGCTGCTCTCCCTGGACTGCTTCCAGCTGGTCCCCAGCTTCCTCCCAGCGCTGTGCCCGGAGCAGAGGCAGTTCTCCGGCCGGGACCTTCCCACCGTTGCCTGGAGCGCAGGATTACTTCATGTGTCTTACACATGACACCCCTGTTTATACATCCTGGTACGATGTTTGCTTTTTTTGCAACAGGATGACATTGTGTACTCAGCCCAGACACAACCCAGATTGCTTTCCTTGGAAAGAGTCCCTTGTATAATGTTTTCCTAAATAAAAATAATCATTACTTGAGGCTGTGTCCTTTCTAGCTCCCCAGTGAGGCACATCTGAAGTTTTCTTCTTCTTTTTTTTCGGTGCTTAACATATTTCCCCATCATCCATAATCATTAATATTGTGCAGAGACGATTTTCGGCACGGCACACTTTGGATTCCTCGCCATCAGAGTGATGGCCTTTTTTTTTTATTTTTTCATATTTATTTCGCTGGGCTTTTCGTATCATTTCCATCTCACCCAGCTAAAAATAAATGTGGAAACTGGGATTTCTGTGCCTATCTCAGGCTGACACAGCTGCCAAGCAGATGTAGCTGGTTTCGGTTTTCCTGTTTGTAAAATGGGGGCAGCTAAATCTGTTTGCAGCGTAATTATTAGCACAAATGACAGCCTACGCTGTAAAGGCTGCGGCACCCATCGCCACGGGCGGCTCCTCGGCGCGCAGGCTCACGTCGTCACAGGTTGAAGGTCAGAAACGTCAAAGTTACTTTTTACAGGAATTAAGTTACAGGAGTGTAAAGAACGGCCCCTTCTTACGTTTGCTACAGAGCCAACCTTGTACGTTGCTTATTTTATTCCCTTATTTTTCAGGAAGCCACATTCATTAGCATCTCAAAGTACTTATTATCCAGACAATACATTTTGAAAGGCTTGCTCACTTTCCAGGTTTGGGACAGAAAGAAATTCGATAAATTTCTTGAAAGAAAGTCCTTGTTGCAGGCAGGAACGCAATTTCAGTGCTAAGAAATCTTTCCAACACTTTTCTTCAAGTTCACGTCCATTTTAACCAGTACAGTTTGGCTCGGAAAGGGACTTTTTGCCGGCGCGGGTGATGCTGGTGGCCCACTGGCCACTGTTGTGTTTAAGTGTAGGAGCTGAGGTCCCGAGCTCCCCTCTCTGCGCCGCGTGTGTTGCACACAGCAGAGGTGATGGACGGTGTCTTCTTTACACGCGCAATAAAAAATACTCCATGGAAATACAGGGGTTTGTGCCCAGACCCCGGAGAAAGGCGTGCGTGACCCAACTGTGGTCGGGGACATTGAAGCACATTGGAGCACAGGCACCGAGGAACCTGCTTAATCCCTCAGGAACCCAGACAGGAAGCATTTCACCTGGTTTTCGATATCTATAAATGCTGTAGGCATCTAAGCTTGATTTCTAACCAGTGGAGAAGAAATAAGTACTTCTGAGGCACATTTTATCTGCCGTGGTTTGATGTCTACTTCAGGGTGAGATGAGTCGGGACGCTGTAGGCTGCTAAATCCCGTCCCTGACGTCTGCCGGCAGCTCAGGTTTTAGCAGAAAACTTCTGCAAGTTCATAAAAGCGGGTTTTTTTTCTGGGCATGTGCAGAGACCCAACACCTTTTTGGTCTTAGCTGTGCCATACGGGCACCGAGGAACGCTGCAGCATCCCCAGCTCAGTGAAGCCCTGGTTGACGTGAGATCCCAACCAGCGTCCGTGTTCTCCTTGAAATCCCCGGCAGAAGACGGAATGAGGGCAGAACCCGCAGTAACAATAACAACAGCTCGGCATCACGGATGGTAGGGACTGAGGGCAACCCGTAATTACTGCACAGCTTTAGTGGTAGTTAATTAAAAATAGACCCAAAGATGTCATGTAGCCATTACTTTTGTTTGTAACCAGGATTTAACTCTATTGGACTCTCCGTACCTCCGGTCACACAGCCAAACAATTTATCCTCCCGGAGCGCCGCTCCGTCCCCGTAGGCCAATTAAGCCGAGCTACCACCTTATGAAAGAGCCACATGATGAGGCCACGTGGCTTTGCTGCGTTCAAGGCCAGTCATCACTTCTGCTGTTTATTTCTGATCTTCCCCGTGGATTTCCTGGGAGGGTTTCGCCCCGTGAATTACATTTTGAACCTTTTAATTTATGCTGAGGAGGTGATTCTGTGAAAGATAATATTGTGCAATTATCTACCGTTATTACTATAATAGTGAAATGGTGATCTTAATAATTATACTACTAAAGCTAGCATTTCATTAGAGGAGGGCAACTCCGGCTCTAACGACGCGCTTTGATACACTGTTTCTGTGATTTGTTAATTGCACTCTCGGAATCAAGTACTGATTCAGTGACCATAAACTCCGCTTCCTATAGCATCATTAGATCATAAACTCCCTAACAGCAGAAAGTTTTAATTATGGAGCACATTCTCTTTACAATAAATATTTCTCCCTGTGACTCGCAGTGTGCAAGCACCGGGAATCCAGGGGAATTGCAAGCTGGGGGCTGGGGCGGGTGAGCGTGATGGCACCGGCAGCCTCGGTAAAAATAAGAATTGTGGGTGCTACTTCTTAACTGGTTCTGCTTAGAAGGCAGGGAGGAGACTGCAATCAGTGACCCAGGTTTTGGGTGTCTGCGAAATGAGTGCCATTCCCATGAGGAGCACTCTGTGCTCCTTCTCTCGGAAGCAGGGAATGGGGGTCCCCGCTCCCCTCCACCTCCTGAGGAATACCAGGATACCCAGCCAGGATACCCAAGTCCTCCTCCAGCTGCCTCCTCAGGCTTGCCTCTGGCAGAAAGAGAGTTTTTCTGGAGGTTCTGGAGCTCCTGCCCTGCCCGAGGTCAGTCCCGCATGGCGGGGCACAGCCGAAGCCCTGAGGCTGGCACCGTCCCGTGGCCCCGGCTTTGCCGGGGGCGTTTCGGTATAGCAATACGGAAAGCGAGCGCTCCAGAGGATCTCACACTCCCTGTCTATGCTTGGGAATTCACACACACACACCAAAAAAAAAAAAAAAAAGGTTGAAAATTGTGGTTTTGTCCTCAGGGAACCTGAGGTTTCTTGGGAGCTTCGGTGGGCAGAGCGGCAGGAATGAACATTGCCACCACCGAGGTGAGCGGTCCCGGTGACGGGTGGCCAAGGGGCAGGGACAGGCCGGTGCCACTCAGCTCTGCGCTGCCATCACCACGTCCCTGTCCCTGCCAGTCCCTGCGGGAAGCGCTTGTCGCTCCACCCGGAGCAACGTCGGGATCTCCTCATAGCGCTCCTGCAGCCGGTGTGGTTTGGCACAACCCACCTGCTGCCCCGTCTCAACAGTCCCAAGGTTTCCTTCTCGTCCCCTCTCCTCGTGGAATTCATTAAGTCAAAAAAAGGGAAGGAAAAAGCATTCTCTGCCAGCTGCCGTGGGTTGCTTTTCTCTTTTCACCACTGCAAAGGCTGTTTACAGGGGTGTGTTGCAAAAAATAGTTGGGAACGGCAATTAAGTGGAGAATGGGATAAACAGAAGGACAGCAGAAGTTTTACTCAAGCCATCCATTCACTGGAGCTCCTTGTTCCCCCTCGGTGAGTTACATCATCATCCTCACTGCGTTTTTCATCATTACCTAAGAAGATTAACGGCTTTTGGATGCCAGCGTGATTTTCAAAGCCCGCTCTCTCCTTAGCGTGTATTCATATTGTGTAATTCCCTCTTAAGTTTCACTCCAGCTTCCAGGGGAGAAGCCAGCTCTTACAGGAGTGCGAGCACGAGGGAGATGTGCTGCCAGATAGCCTCGTCACCTGCGGGGCAGAAGTCCTCTTGGACCTAATGGGATTTGCATACCAGCAATTGCTAAAATAATCTGGCCCCCAAAGCTGTTAAGATCATACATATTAAGCGTACATAAAATAACAGGGAATAAAGACACATTTTTTTGGGGGGTGGGATAATGTCGTTGCCTTCGGAGGAAGCTGGGGATGTGTTCCAGCCCGCGTCTCGCCGTGCTGGGTGCCGGGGCTCAGCCAGACCCCCCCGGGGCTGCGGGGAGGACGGGACGGCACCCACCGGAGCGGGCTCTGCTCCGGCTCCTCTCCGGCAAGAGCACCAGGAAGGCTATCGGCAGCAGGCGGCTTTGTGGGTCTGGTAACCAATTAATGTGGAAATGTTGTTCCAAAAGATAGTCCAAGTGTGAACAAGATGCGGCTTTTCCTACGTAGGGGGAGCGAAGCGTGGTGGGTCCTCGACGGCTTGTGCAACAGCTCCGCGTTCCTCCCAGGGCAGCTCCCGTCACAGCATCGGTGTCCCTGCCCTCAGGTCCGTTCCCCAACTCCTTAAACTCTGGCTGAGAAAGGTTGTCCCTTTATGGCATATTCCCAAGAGAAAAAAGGGCACGTATCGTGGTTTTACAAAGCCCTAGAGCACGCACGAGAAAGAAATAGACCCACAGAATGGTTTTACGGAATCATCGTGTATTTTCAACTCATACCCAGGTAATAAAACATAAACTAAACACAGTGTGTTGTCAACACGCATGAATCTCTCGGAGAAAGAACCAAATCTGGGCTGTAAAAGGGCAGAGAACCTTCAGAGGACAGCGCTGCCCCAAAGCAGCTCAGCACGGAGACCGAATCTCAACCTGCTCCCTGTGTTATCCCTCGGTGGTTTCTAACGAAGTGAGGTGTTACGGATATTACACACGCATTATATACAGACATCTATATTATGTAGCTATGCGTGAGTGTGTGCACGGAGGGAGAGGATCTGCTACGGTTAAGGTGATTATTTTAACATTGTCATCCTGCGCGCCCAGCCGATATGTATATTTTGAGATGAATGTTGATGTTATTGGTTTCCTCTTAGGATCTTTGAGCCTTTTACTTCTGATAACAAAACGTAGACCAATCCACAAGGAATTAGTTGAGTGATTTTCCTAAGACCATCCCGTTCTTTCTGCGGTAAGGTGGAAATGAGGATTTATATGTACCGTCAGCAATGTATAATCCGCCTCTCTTAACCTGTCTGGCAACTTCTATCGGGGCGTGCTGCGAGAAGGGAGAAGTGTGTGGAGTCAGCAGTAACTGTGAATGTGCAATATGTAAAAATAAATCAATAAAAAGGAAAGGAAAGATGTTTAAAACTTGATGAGGTGGCTCCAGAAGAATAGTCCCCTCAACTAGGGGAACCCCCCCGCTCTGTCTTTCCCATGCAGGCTGAGGATGGAGGAAACAGCCATGCAATCCGAAGGCTGTAGCAGCCCCGTGCCCAGGAGGGTTTCATAGAATCACAGAATCATGGAACGGTTTGGGCTGGAAGAGACCTTAAACACCACCCGGTCCCACCCCCCTGCCCCAGGCAGGGACACCTCCCATAGACCAGGGTGCTCCCAGCCCCGTCCAGCCTGGCCTTGAACCTCCAGGGATGGGGCAGCCACAGCTTCTCCGGGCAACCCCAGCCAGGGGCTCCCCACCCTCACAGCCAGGAATTTCTGCCCAAGAGCTCATCTCAATTTCCCTTCTTGCAGGTTAAAACCATTCCCCCTTGTCTTGTCACCACATGGCTTTGGAAAAAGTCATCCCCATCTTCCCTGGAGCCCCTTGAGGGACTGGAAGGGGCTCTAAGGTCTCCCCGGAGCCTTCTCTTCTCCAGGCTGAACCCCCCCAGCTCTCCCAGCCTGTCCTCCCAGCAGAGGGGCTCCAGCCCTCCCAGCATCTCCGTGCCCTCCTCCGGCCCCGCTCCAGCAGCTCCGTGTCCTTCTGCTGTTGGGACCCCCGGAGCCGGACCCAGCATTCCAGGTGGGGTCTCCCCCAAGCGGAGCAGAGGGGTTTGCTGGTGGGGAGGACGATTGGTGTGGAAGGACTTGCCGTGGTGCAGGTGCCCTCTCCCAGTCTCCGGAACGGGCTGCCCATCGGCAGCGCTCTCTGGCCAGACCCAGCCCCTTGCACGCCCTGGAGATGCTGGGGAAGGCGCCCAGTGCCGGACCTGCTCCAGGGGGGATACTGACCCCAGCCTGGCTCTGCGTGCAGGACCATTCCCAGCTCCGGCGCGGAGCATCCCTGGGTGCTGTGGGGCCCCCGCCTGCCCGCCCGGCTGCCGATGGGTGCTGGGGGCCCGTCGGCGCTGCGCTAGGTATATTGCTGTTGCGCACACAGGCAGATTGTCCACCAGATGGTACAGCCTACTCTTTGAGAAATATTTGAAAGGGCAACAAAATACAGCAGAAGCCATTTGACAGTCCACATGGTGGGTGCAAAATTAGCCAAAATGACTCCCCTGGAAGCACAGCCAGTGCTGAGCAAAGCTGGGGACGCGGCGGAGGGAAGGCACCCAGACCTTCCGAGATTCCGTACAAGTGGTGGGCTCTTCGCTCATCCCCGGTCCTCCTTCCCACCTGGCATTGCTCCTTGGCAGCGCCTCGGGCGTTTGGGATGCCCGTAAGTGAAGGCACTGGTGCGACGCGCTCCCCAGTTGCCCCCATCCCATCTGGACCGCGCGGCATACCGGGTACCAGAAACCCCCCGGATTTTTCTCCAGTCCCTACCAAAGTCGGCAGCGCTGGAAGAGGGGAAGGAAACCGCAGCCGCGAAGGGATTCCTCCCCCGGGCTCCGCTGCCTCCCGTCCTCCCGAAGCATCTCGCTCATCACGCGATGTCTGGAAGAGGAGCCCGCTCATTTCCCACCCGCCTGCGCTTCCTCAAC
>VZSF01003236.1:84533-162091 GCA_013398295.1 Chionis minor | reverse complement strand
GGGGGGGGGGGGAGACCCGCGGAAAACGGGAGAAGGGAAAATGGAGAAGCGCGAGTTTGGCTGTCAGCGTGGGGAGCGGGGACGGTCTGTCCCTCCAGCCCCGGGGGCAGCGCTGTGGGGCTGGTGAAGGGGGGTCCCGGGGAGGGAGTGGACGCCGGCACAGCGGGAGGATCATTTTGTGCAGAGGTAACTCTGCCAGACATGTCTCTTGCTCTACTTAGCATTTAGCCTCCCCTGCCACCATCGCATGTGCGGGCGCAGATGTTAGCATTTATCTTTCATTTCCTTCCAAACCGGCAGGTAAGGTGCTGTCTGGCCGGG
Organism: Chionis minor; assembly: GCA_013398295.1. Lineage (NCBI taxonomy): Eukaryota > Metazoa > Chordata > Aves > Charadriiformes > Chionidae > Chionis > Chionis minor. Next base: position 161,770 of record VZSF01003236.1, on the reverse strand, counting down.
GGGGGCGGGGGGGGCTGCAGACCCTCCCCACACCCCGACTGCAGATGTGTCCCATGCCTGTCCCCATGCCCCTGCCCATCCTTGGCCCCCTGGGGGTCCCCATGACACCCTCACTGTGGGGCCTGGGTCCACCCAGGGAGCTTTATTTATTTATTATCTTTTGTTTTTCTTTTTGCTCAAAAAAAAAAATCTTATTTAGGAAAAGCTCATTTAAATAAGCGTATCCCGCTAAGGGTGTGCTTTAGCCGTCGAGAGATGCTGTGCAGAAGTTTGGGTGTGATTTGCGTACGTAGCGCGGGACTGCATCTCTTAACGAGCGCTGTGTTTGCTGCAGGGGAGTAACGAGCTTCTCATTTACGCCGCGGCCAGCGAGAGGCCAAGCGAGTCCTCATAGCACTCCTCCAAAGCTACGGTGAGCGGGAGAGGTGGCCGGAGCGGGCAGAGACCAGCGCGGCTGTGGGAGCAGCCCCAGTCTGGCCAGTCACGCTGGGGCTTGGGGGGGGGTCAAAGATGCAAAATGGAAACTGCCCCCGAAACCGCTGCCTGGGAAACTCTTTAAACAACAGAAAAACCACTTTCTCCTAGTTTGGAACAAGAGCATCTTGCATGCTATTTTTCAATGAAGTCAGTAATTCCTATTTTTCCATTTCCTGGGTGCAGCTGTAGTTTTGGAGGGGGAGGAAGGAGGGATGTGCAGGGACTGACACTGTCCATAATGATTCTTTTAGGCTCCCTGGCCCTCACCTGGTACCGTGCTTGTGCGTGACCACCGAGCCACTCCAAAAACAAGGTTAAATATTGTCACCCAAGTATAAAGTATGAATTTGCACAGATGGCAAAGCTGGAGCTTGCGTCCCAGCTGAGAGCCTGGCGTCCCAGGCGAGGGCTTGAGTGGGACATGAGTGGCCTTGTGGAAACCCTTCTCGTTCTTGGGTGCGGGGGATTCCACCTCCAGTGAGCTATAGCCTTTTAGCCAGCTTTTAAGTCTTGCTCTTGTGCCCTGCCTACCTAGTGACAAGGCTTGAAAGGAGAGAAGGGAGAGAATTTTTAATATATATTTATATACTATATCTATTTTAATATCTAAATTAATAAATATAAGTACAATTTATACTAATAAATAGAAATAACATATATTTTATATATAAATATATATTTAATATATTTTAAATATATTTAATTCAATGAATGGATGACACTTAATGTACTCATGTTGCTCATCAGTGTCGATTGTAAAAAACTTTTTTGCCTGCATCTTTTTCTCGTACCTTCCTGACGTCTGACGGGAGATGCTCTCGAGCTGCTTCGTGATCCAGCTGGGGTTTGCACAGCTTGGCAGGGGCATTAATCACGAGACGTCTGTGATTTTTCACTCTTTGCTTAAAACCAGAAGCAAGAATTGTGTGCGAGGCCATGAAAAGCTGAGCCTTTTCCCTGGGCAAAGGCAGGGTGAGAAAGGGTAGCGCAGGCAGGGACGCAGGGACAGCATCCGTCCCCGCAGCGGTGCGGGCACGGGGAGGCGGGTGCCCTCGGCGTGGGCGCGGAAGCGACGGCGGTGATGGGATGGGTAGCACAGAATAACGCGCGTTGCGCTATTTTCATCGTAAAACCCACAACAGCTACAAAAAAGCCTGCCGAAACCGCACGCAAAATCTCTGCGCAAAGACCAGCCTGCCAGGCGTTTTGGGGCTGGGAAATATCAGATTTAGGATTGGGCATGTAACTCCCATCCCTCCCTCTCCCGTGCTTCTCCGCTATGCCAGACTGCAGTCTCCTATATTTTGGACACGATTCAAGGCGTCTTCCCTTAAAAAGGCCGTTTTGTGCTGGGGCTGAAGGCGAAGCAGAAGAGGTGCCCCCTGAGGGTGGAAGGTCCCCTGTGGGCTCTGCCTCCAGCGCCCCACGGGGGGGTGCGTGGGGCCAGGACCCAGCTGGAACCCGGCCCCCACGTCCAACATCATTACCTGTGATTTATTGCATGCTAGTGTATGTGTTTCTATATGCTTACCTATACATGAGCCTATAAATACGTATATATGGATTTAATACGTGTATATATACACGTAGATGTGATAGGACGCGCAGAAGACACACCTAAAATGAAAAGCCACGTAGATAACTCCACGCGCAGGCGCCCACTTAAGTTCAAGCGGGACCGTTAATTATATCATCTTGCAAACTTTTGAAATAAAAAAAGTAATTCCCTTACAAATGGAACCCTCATTAGATAACTTCACAAAGGAATTTACATGGTTTAATTAAGGAAGCAGCTCTGCCTTGTCCTCCGTGTACGACGAAATAAGGCAAATAGTTTTAAAATATTACACTCAATTATACTTATAAATCTTGCACAGGTAATGAACATATTCTTTAGAGTGCAGAAAGAGCTGGACACTTATCTTACTCTTTAAGATAAAATACCACATCCATATAATGCATTGCTAAGCTTTCCTCTTACCATACACGTTGCCCAGAATCCCATTTTCTATTAAATAATAATCATTGTAATTAATAGACTAGTTATTTTATCTCCCTAATCTGGTTACAGTAATTTATCAAAGGTATGTAAATGAATGCAAAAAAAAAAAAAAAAGCAGTTCATTATTATTTTCTAAAGGGTACATGTCTCTTGCTGAAGCATGTAAAATGTAATTCTCTTGAACTTAATAAGATACTTGACTTCGTGTAATTCTGGGAAAGAAAATCCATTCGATACTTTACTTTTTTATGTCACACTCAATTTGTTTTACTTACAATTCTCTGGCAGTTAAGGCTCGCTAATGGGCTGTTTTCCACACGCGCCTCTCGTGACCATGGAAGACGCCATGGATAAAGGGCTGGGATACAATTATTCCCTGGCTTTGCCCGGCACAATCCCTGCTCCCGGAGGGGCTGGGACACAGACCGTGCTCCCCATCTCCCCGCCGCAGCGGGCGCAGCATCTCCGGCGCAGCGATGCCGGTGAATTGCACCGCGGCCCCCTGCCACCCCACGGCCGCGGGCGGATGAGACTTCCCGGGATGCAGCCGGTGGGTGGGAAGGTGGGGTGAGAGGGGCAGGACCCCACGCCACGGCACGGCCGCTCGCATGTGGCTCCTGCCGCGGTCCCCGTCTGATCCCACACGCCTTACTGGAGAGAACTGGTGCTTTTGCCCCAGTGGGGACCCCAGCCCTCCGTGAACGTTGTGTGCGTCTGATTTCCCGGCCGTTAATCCAAAGCCAGTGCGGAAAAAGAGGAGGAAAACATCCAAAGGGTATAAGGGAGCTGCTAACAGAGGCAGTGTGGGCACCCAGATGAAAGGGATCTGATTAATGATAGCACCTGAGATAAGTGGCACTTTAACCAACTTTAACTGTTGATGTATGATGACATAATGTCCCCTCCAATTAATGACAAGGATATAAAACACCTGTATTTAGCAGAGCAGATGTTGCTTTTATGGTTAAATGCACACAGAAATTGACTTTTAAAGGACCAACGTTAACTTCTCCATTATTTGTTTCTCTATTTGTTGCGCTGTATTACGAGCGAGAGTGACACGTAACCCCACGTGCGGGGAAGCGGAATGCGTGTTCTTCCCTGATGGTAATTTATAGGTCGAGTCAGAGCGGTTTATGGAACGCAGGGTTATCTTTGCTGGTCCATATCTCTAGAGGCATCACTCCCTAAGGATCTCAAAGCAACTTCCGAAGAGAAGAAGAGTTCCCGAGACGTGCACAGGAACGATGTCACCCCCGTCTTCACCGGAACACAAGCACGGTGCGGTCGTATTTTCTTCTCATTCTTTGTCCCCAAAGGGATAACTGCCTTTGAATCCAGCTAATATCTCCACTGCAGCTCGTGACAGCTATTTATGCTTTGACCCTGAGGGACCCAGCGTATACTGCTAGTCATTCATATGCTCACATCTATGTTATGCAATTCAGTTGCTATTTTCGGAGAAAAAACCCCATTTGTTAAGAAAATTCCCATTAAGGGCAAATAAGGAGAAGGGACCATCGATGTGTGGAGCGATCAAAGGAGCCTACCTTCCTGCTTCGCCTTCCCAAAGGGTTTGGGAGTGTTTTCTTCCCATTAAATACACAAAGCAGGGAGAAGGCGTTGCGTTTCTCCACCGCTTTTCATGCCGGGCCACGTCACAGCTATGTGCTGTCACCCGCGTCACCCCCAGCGCGGGGCATGGGGTGCTGGCGGGGGGGGAGCAGGCGGGCTGGGTCGGGGTGTTGGCGGCGGCGGCGGCTCAGCAGGGAAAGAACACGGGAATTATCATTCCCCTCAGCTCCCGCGCTAATGAGCAGCTCACACTTCCCAGGACTGCCTTCGCCGCGTCTCCTGAGGTTTAAAATACAGTAGCTGCATATGGGCTCTACGGAGGATTTATTTATAGAGCACAAGTGTTTCCAACTCTTCCCAGCTGATTGCAAGTCTTACAATATTAGGCGCTGTTCTTAAAGCCCCAGCTTCTGTACTCCTGGTATTGCATGGGAATCGTGAAATAGATTTCCGTGGGTAAATGAGAGGTTTGTGAGCCTCCCGGGAATCGAGAAACACCACAAAATGTTTCCTAGAAGTGAAAAACCTGTGAACAACCCTTCCCTCCTGGAGAACCAGAGATGGAGAACCGCCACGCGACGTCACCGAGAGCCCAGGCAGGGGCTGCCTCTCCCGGCTTCTCAACATCCCGTCTCCCGATGCTATCCCCACGGCAGCGTGTCGCGTGTTACGGGCCATATCTGAGATTTTAAAAGAGCACTCCTTCACCTTCTGGCTGGCTGTGTTTTAGAATCGCACAGCGTTACAAAGATTGCAGTAATGACTCCCCTCTTCCAGTATGGTAAGGTTACGCTTTTATATACCGGGTTTTTCGCAGCCGCTAAAACTTTGTGCCTGTCTACGTGTCAGGTGTCCTTGACACAGTAAAAAATTACCTAAGAAATATTGTCCCGCGGCAGCAGAAGGGCATCCGTGCAGTTCAGCGTGCGTCTCACCGTCAGGCCACTTAACCACTCCTTTCACTCCTCGAGGAGCTCCTCTTCCCCAGCTGTGGAATGGGGCAAAAATTCAGCAGAGAAGCAGGAGAAGAGGCTGAAGAAAAGCAGACCAAGGCTACACCCTACGTGTCTCTCAGGAATTGCTTCGTGTGGGGGATCAGTGTTGAACTCGACAAAGCGACCCGTATTTTTCTGTTTACCGCGCGTATTTATTTCACATCCATCACCCTAAACCTGCTTTGATTCCCACACCAAGCTCTTCAAATAGCATTTTCAGGTGTTAAAATATAGCTCAGTATGTGATTAGTGCTCAAATATGGTGAATGACCTTTCCTCCTAGAGAAAAAAAAAAATAAAAGACCTAAAGCATGATATCTGTACTGTGGTAAAACGCACTACAGCGCTCACAGGGATTGTCCTGATGCGTACTGGTCTTCTGGAACTGATCTCCAGTCCACCAACTGCCTTTTGGTGCCTACAGCCACCCTCCGAGCGCAGGGTTGTTTTATACACAGTCAGCCACGTGAGCAGGATGTTGGATTGCAAGTTCAAGGTCGCTCTCCGAGGGCAGGGTCGTTTTATACGCAGTCAGCCACGCGAGCAGGATGTTGGATTGCAAGTTCAAGGTCGCTCTCCGAGGGCAGGGTCGTTTTATACGCAGTCAGCCACGCGAGCAGGATGTTGGATTGCAAGTTCAAGAGTAGGTGCCATCTCTTTCTTCACTTTTGCATGGCTGCTGGTATGAAGATAATGACAGTAAATGAATGGTTTCTTGGCTTGCTGCGTGACGACGAAGCAGCTGGCTTTATTTGATCTAGAATATCAGGATTATTTGGGATGTTTTGTCTGCGTGCAATCTCTTTACTTTTGTTTGACTCCTGTTTGACAGGTCTCGTGGCGGGACGTGGGGACAGACCTGATGCTGAAGAAGAAAAGGAGGTAACGTGGCATTGCAGGGGTGACTCGCCATGTGTGAGCAACAGCCCGGGATCATGTCCAGCGACAATACAGGGAACAAATTTCTTTTTGTTATTAAGGACAGCGCGTCTGAACACAGCGCTTACACACCCAAAACATTTCTGTAAATATTTATTGGCCAGATAAAGTCTTTGGAATTCCTGGCATTTCCATGGGGGACTCTGAGGACTTCTGTGAGTCATGTTCCCCAATTTTTTCCTCATTAATGAATCACTCCACCTAACACCTAATATTCTGGTATAACCTGGGTTTGCCCCTTTAGCCTTGTTCTCTCTCTAAATATTAAACAGCAAAAGTAAAGTTTCTTTTCCTTCACTTCTCCCCCTTGCATGCATGGAATTGTTCTTTCTGCCATGCTAAACCAGTTGCAGATCCCAGTGCTCCTCCGCAGGAGCTGGGTGGCTGCGTTTGGCCCTTTGAGGGCAGACACCTCCTATCTGCTGTCACAAGGCATCTTGTAGAGGCTCTGAGAAGGCAGGAAAGCAAAGAAACATTCCAGCTCATATACAAGGAACGCAAAATCGTGTCCAATTATCACAGCTTTCCTAAAGATCCTAAAATATTGCTTCCATAAGTCAGACTGAGACAGAGAATTACATTCATTTCATCCTCCTGAGATTACAGAAGAAGTTCAAGTTTCTGTTCTAGATAAATAAGATTTCCTTAAAGCGGTTTAACAGCTGCACCAAAAAAAAAAAAAAAAAGAAAAGGGAAAGTGAAGACATCCATTTTCCGCAATCAGTCGCACAGTGGCAGGTGCAAGTCAAGGGGCATGGCCTTTAGCAGGACCCAAGGGTTGGCCAGAGCATTGCCAATTAATCATCCAGTAAAATGCACTTGACAGCTTGGAGAAGTCTCCAGTTCTTTTTCTCATGATTGCATTGCTAATTTGGTCTTTCAACTTACGAAGAACAGGCGAGACTTAAAGAAAAGCTGTCAAGTTTTCTAATATAATTTTGTTTTTTTTAAAGGGAAGCTTTTCTAAGTTGGTTCAGTCAGTCATAGCTTGTGAGGGGCTAATATAGCTCCGTAAAGAAGCATTTGAAGAAGTATTTCACCAGTGACGCTATTCTCCAGGGTGTTAATCCGCATGGGCTACGGCACATTTTCTTCTGCGCATGACGTAAACCCTTTGTTTGTTTCATCCTCCTGTTTTATTTCAGGCAAGAGAGATGATGCCTAAAAGCACAATTTAGGTGCCAAAGCCCATGTGGAAAGGGCACACAGGCACGCCTTGACGTTTCAGAGAGGTGCTCAGATGTTCAGAGTTGCTTCACCAGATCCAAAACGCAATCAGGATCTTCAAAATACCGCTGACTTTCACAGGAATATCTGTATCTATAAGCCGTGACTCTGGTGTCCCTTATTTTTCCAGGACCGCATAAGCCCATCGGCCGTGACTCTGGTGTCCCTTATTTTTCCAGGACCACATAAGCCCATCGGCCCCGACCGTGGTGGGCAGATCCATACTAGCGTGCCTGGGGAGGCCCAGTTCCGCGAGCGTGTTCTGCAGCCTCACCGTGCCGTAAGCTGATGTCCCCATCCCATCCCCATGGCCTTGCCCGACCACCCCGAGCTGTCTCTGACCCTGGGTGCCCTCCCCCAGCTCTGCTCCCAGGGAGCTCCCAGCCCCCATGGAGACCCAACAAGAAGAGGGGCTCAACATGGAAACTGCTCTGTCCCAACAGGCTCCTCGTTTGTTTGCCGTAGGCTGAAAATTGAAGCGCCCCCCCCAGGCTCCGTGGCCCGTGGTGATGGCTGACTGCCACGCAGGAGGTTACGCCCCGTAGGGGTCTTCCAGCACCCAGTATTTGGGCATTGCTCTTCAGGCTCAAGTCAACCCTCCATGGCCTCTGATCCTTATAGATCCCCACCCCATCTTGGCTTGGACAAAGAGGGGTTAACACTCCCTGCAAGTAAAGGGGGGACCTATCCAGAGCATTTACACACCAAGCACAGTGATCTGGCTCCTGAAGAAACCGGTGTCAGGAGTCCTCTCGCCATGAGATGAACTCCAAGGCGTGGGAGTTAGCTACAGACTAAATGGAGGTGCCATTAAATAATTAAAATAAGAGGCAGTAGTCATTAGTGTATTAGAGTTGTCATCATTATACTAGAGGTGAAGAGGGTGACCCAGAAAGTAGAGTTTAAGGGTAAAATTGGGATGAAATTACAATACCGGAGGAAAAGAGGGGACCAGAGTTACGGTGGTGGGCTCCATGGGGTGGTACCCACCTCTCCTGACCGGCAGAGGTTGGGTTCATGCTCAGGCCTGCATCTCAATCTGTGCAGATTGAGAAGGCGGCACAAAGGAGGCGTAAAGTTGTCCCCAGCTCCATTGTGGCCCCTGCAGAGTAGCTGGCCGCATTTGGGTCTTGCACGTGGCTTAGAAACGCTGGTCGTTACCAAGAAGAGGTCACTGAAACGCTCCGTGTGTGTGTGCACATACGTGTGTGTGTATTTGTGCACGTGTGTGAGCGCGCGCGTGTGTGCGTTGGTGCCCATGCGCGTACAATATTCCCACACCCACACGTACCCCAAGTAGAACATTATCTTGTGGGAAAAATAGGTAAAGGAAAGTCATGACCTTGTGCTGCAGCCTTCAGAGAAAGGCGCTGGAGTCGCCTTCATACTGTGTTTTCCCATTTTCTCAAAATAGTCAACTTGTTTGTTTGATGCCAACATCTCATAGACCAAAACAGCTCGCTGGGGGATTTGGGCATGAGTTGGCACGTGTTACTTCTAGTTTATGTAAGGTCTTACTGCAGTTTCTATTTTTAACCACGTTAATAAAAAGGATTGTTCATCATTATACCAGCTTAGCAGACACAAATCACATGCCTAGGCAAATCTTAAGGGGAAGTAAGGTGATTCATTCCATTAATCCTCTGCTGCACAAAGTCACAGTAAATCCTGGTTCTAATAAGTGGGTTGAAGGCTAAGACCTTAGGGTTCCTCTGCCTAGCGTTTGGCTCGACCGGCTTCTGGGATGTCAGCTTTCCATTTCCAATATACGCTCTTTTTTCTCTGGTAAAAAAAAAAAAACAACCCACAAACCAAACCCAGGAACTGAGCCCTTTATCAACACATGAGTCTGATCTTAAATGAGTAATAGTAATAAACAAACATTAATAACTTGCAATCTAAATAAGCATTGAAAAGTCTAAAAGCTTTTTTTTTTTCCCTTTAATATAAAAATAAACATGAAAAATGTTTTGTCCTAGAAACGGAGCCAGCAGTGTATTATCTGGGCAGACTGCAGCTGGACAGCAAATGACAAGAGATTGTATTTTGGTTCCTCTACTTCAAGCGAAACACGACGGAGCCAAGTCCATGCAGAAGCCGTGTTGGCAGAGGGAGGAGAGGAAGTGCAAGTGCATGTCAAGTTAACGGGGTTATTCTGGTGCAGAGCGGGGAATCCGACACTTCCCTGTAAACAGCCAGGCAATGGAATTTGCGTGGACACCACTACTGTCAAAGACTGACAAAGTTTTAATCTGAATGAATTAAGGAAGATATACTCCGTTTTCCGCAGGCACCCATTCGCAATCTTGACGTATTTGTCGGGCGCTCTTTCCCAAATCACGTCGAGCTCTTCGGTGAAAAAGGCAGATGTGGTGGGCACCGAGGAGAATAATGGAATACTGAATATGTCAAACCCGCGGGGACCTCCTAATATTTGCTTTGGCAGCAGTGCAGATGAGTGATTAGATAACTGCAGCGCTGTCTCAAAGACCGCTCTTGTTAATGATACCCAGGTTGTCCACTCGCCGTTCAGCTTCAGAGCAAAGCGGTCGTCTCCTTGACATCGCTCATCAGCGCCTACCTCCACAGGGAAGGCCAAATAGCGCAGGTTGAAACGCAAGGACCATCTCATTACGACTACAACTTCGTTGCAGTCATAGGTGTGTTATCTCAACACACAGACACGGGGAAAGAGGAATCAAGTGTTCCGGTCATAGGCACCTTTATGCTAGTGAGAAAGGAACCTCATCTGTGTTTGGGCTTGCACCAGGTTCTTGGGTACACAACACAAGAAAATTCACAACCTTCAAAACCAAAATTCAAACCAAAATTCAAAATGGCACAGCTGATGTGAAAAGATTTTGCAAATATCTGCAGGACCACGAATGGTCTAAAAGCCCTTTGTCATAAATGCTCAAGAGCCATTTAGGAGCCAAAGGGCAAGTGGGAGATGCCCAAGCCAGGAGCACGTGGCCGCATCCCACGAAGAGCCCGTACTTAGAGCTCTGCTAACCACACCAGGCTGGTTGCAAGCCCTGAGCTTGTGTCTCAGCACAGCCCTTCGCTGCCCGTGTGGACGTCCAAGGGCCAGATGAGGTGTCCCTTACTCAATGTGGACATGCCTAAAGCGTGGCTGGGGTGAAGTTGCCTTGTAGCAATGATGGTGATGACCACCTTACAAGTGGACCGGTGAGCAAATGCTGGGTGTAGTTCAAGGGCTCCCCTTAGCGGTTCTGTCACTCCTCTGTACAGCCAGCCGTGGGAGAGAAGAAGAAAAACACGAATCACATTTTGTTTTTTCTTAAAGAATTTTTTACTAATTCTGCCTCTCATTCCGTCACTCAAAATGTGCCAAAAAATAATAAAAAATCACCAAGACTTAGACCCCTTAAACTGCTGTCTGTTACAGTGACATTAAGTATCTTACATTCACAATTAATCCAATAAAGCACGGAAATTCAGAGTTCAGGCTGACACCCTGTCCTGCAAGCATACTCTTGTAATAATAAAAGGGTACAATTATGTAAACCGAGACCTGAATGTCAGTTTGGATTTTCCCTGATTTTTTTCCCTTGCTCTTTATTTTCAAGGCACGAGGCTGCAGGGTGGCCTTGCCCCTCTTGCCCTCTGCAGCCCACTGGTTCTGGGGGAGTCCCTCCAGTCTCCCACAGCCTTTACCCCCGGCACACGTCCACCCAGCAGGACTGTCGGGTTACGGCCTTCAGCTAACGTGTGGGGAGTTTCTGGGAAAAGCCTTTTGTGATAAATGCGATGGCTCTGCAGCATTAGCGCTGGCACGAGGTGGAGATTCCCATTCCTGACCTGCCCGCTGGGACCTGCCCCTCGGCCATTCTCGGTGGTTTCCAGAGTCAGGATTAAATTAGGATTACATTTCTCAACCTCTTAAAAAAAACCCAGGAAAGGATGAAACGTGGGATGAACAGCTCTGGGCAACAATCTGGGAAAATCTGTCGGTTGGTCAAAGATCCTGAACTGGTAATAGGGAGATTTTGTGAAACTAGGAGTTTGAAATGCTGCTTGGCATCTGGCTGAACTGATCCTAATCTCTCCGACACCCAAGTCTGTGTGAAGAGCTGGAAGATGCTCCAAGACTGTCCCTTTTTTCCCATAGACATGTATTTTTGAATGTGAAGAAATGATATAAATATCCCGTAGTAAAATACCTAAGGGCAGTAATAAATGATACTACACGTGCAGGAATGGCAAAATGCGGTACCGTGGCTCAGGAATGCCACGGAACGTCCATCCCCCGTAGACACCATGTCCAAAGCTGCAGAAACACGCGTTATGTCTTTGCTGCTTCACACCCCCTAGGTCCGTTTCCACCTAATTTTTGATTTCTTGTTTCCTCTGCATACGCTTGTGAGCCATCGGGGTCTTGCGGTGAGGCACAGGAGGGTCCAGTTTGGTCAAAAATGAAGATTTTTGGGGGTCAAATTAGTTCTCGGCTGTTGAGTTCCTGCCACTGAATAACCTCAGTGGTGGCTCAGTCAGCAGAAAATCAGGAGGTGGAGTTTGATGGGACCGTTGGCTGCATTCCTCAGAAGGATCTGGCTGAGCGCTGGATGTCTTGAATTACCTTCCCTTGTTTCCGCCTCCATGAATTTTTCCCCGCGGAACCATTTTCAAAGAACCTCGGTGCATCTCTTGACATTTTCCAGAAGCAAGACCCAAGCAATCCTTTTCTCACGGTAGGCTTGGAGGTGGGCCCGGAGATGTAAATTTTGGCCGGTTCAGACGGCAGCACCTGAGCTCCGTGGCTGAGGGCTCTCGCTCGGAGAGAAGGGGGGCGACAGCGCTCAACTGCACCCCACTGCTTGGGGATGTCTGGACCCCAGTTTGTTCCAGACACACCGGACCCCCTTTGACGGGATGAGAATGGCGCGACGACTGCTAAAGCACGGTTCTCTCCTGGACCAAAAGCTTTTCCATGAATTAACACTGTCCTCGCCAGGCTGTGGATGCCTAAGGGAGTTATTAGTAAATGCCGTGGGTTCTCGTGTTGTGGGTTACTCCAAATCACGGACAAAAACACAATGAGGTATTACTTCCAGTTTCTAATAGCGTCTCCCAGACGTGTCACACTTTCTTTGAGACTGATAGTCAGAAGCACCTCATTGCTGCTGCAGAGATTATGATAACACTCCAACCTGTTTAAAAATTGAGGAAAAGTGTCATTATCAAAATGTCATTCCAGCACGCATGCTGGCTGCTTTTATGCCTTCGTGCTGCCTTTGCTACCAGGAGAATCACAGAATCATAGAATCACTTGGGTTGGAAGAGACCTTCAAGATCATCGAGTCCAACCAGAAACCTACACTGCCAAACCCACCCCTAACCCACGTCCCTCAGCACCACGTCTGCCCGGCTTTTAAATACCTCCAGGGACGGCGATTCCACCACCTCCCTGGGCAGCCTGTTCCAACGCTTGAGAACCCTTTCGGTAAAGAAGTTTTTCCTAATATTCAGTTGCCATTGGCCTTCTTGGCCACCTGGCCACACTGCTGGCTCATGTTCAGCCAACTGTCTGCCAGGACCCCCACGGAGAAAAAGCTTTTTATGCACAAGCATAGGTCTTACCAACCTGTTTGCACCCACCGTTTCAAGCTCGTGCAGCCTAGGGCACGTCCTTGGTCTCTACACGTGGATACGGGCCCTCCGACTCCGGCGAAAGCCGGCTGGTTCTCAGCAGGGAGTAGCACGGATCTCTGACCCGTGTCCGTCCCTGACCCATGACCGACGGAGCTGCGCCTGGTTCAAGGGTTCACACGTGTCTCCACGGAGGCACGGCGCTGACGGACAGGCTCCATCCTTACGGATAACTCTTCTGAAATCCCTCTGCTTTCACCCCATCCCACGCTTGGCCGCCCGACTCCCATCTCAGCCTGTAAACCCCCCTCTGCCTCCTTACCCCTGGTAGGGAAGGGAACGTCCCGCATCATTCAACGCTCTGATAATGCAATGATAATAAATAATAAAATTATACACCCCTTGTCTTACTACCAGTTCAACAAAAAGAGGGGAGTTTTACCCATATTGCTTGGCTGAGCTACGAAGCGGAAAGTATTAATAGCTGAATAGTTTTTTGTATTAATTTGGAAGTGACTGGCCCTATATGATAATGTAGTAATAAGGCAAAGAAGGCTGCGAACAAAGGTATCGTTGTCTTTTGAGTGCCCAAACTCCTGCAGCAGTGAGCGGGCTCGGTGGCGAGCGCGGATCCGTACCTGCTCTGGGAAGGCAGATGGATGACATAAAAGCCATGCATCTTTATTAGCAGCCGTTGTGCAGCAGCTGGAAGCGGAGCGGGGAGGACCGAGCAATTATTTTTTGCCGTACCTGTCCCAGGGACAGGTGTGCGGTGCCAGGATGCTTCTCCGGCGTGTTCAAGGCTCCCGGAGATGGATGAAAATCATTATGGTTCTGTGTAGTCAGCAGTGTGACACTCATGCCACATGATCTGGCAGAGATTTTCTCCGGGGGGAATACAGACCAGAAACTTGGTGGAAAAAACAAGGGCACCGCTTTAGAAATCGATTACTTAATGATTTGGGGGAGGGAGCGCTGGCAGGTTTCTGTATTTGCTGACGATTTTCAAGACTTGCTCTACCAGGTCATGTGGGAAAGTTAATCGGAATTAGGAAAAGGTGTGAATTTATCCCGAGTTAAATTAAGCCATGGTAGAAACGCGTGCCTTTGGAATTAAAGTCACCTTAATCTGAATTAGCTTGATTTTCTGTGACATGAGGTGAGTTAAACTGAATTCGAATTCCGAGTAGGGATGTGGGCAGACGTTAGCTCTAGGAAACACTGCGGTATGAGACGGTACCGCTTAACAAAAACACATTCCCACACCGTTTTGCTTCCCAGCGCTTTATCTCCGGGCTGGAACAGGCGAAGGGGGATGCAGCCAGCCCGTGAGGAGGGAGTTGCCAAGCCCTGGTACCTCAACGGCTTTTGATCGAGTGCCTTTATTCCCCAGGGCGAGGTATAAATATTATTTACCTGAGAAGGGTTCTGCCATGCTCCGGAGGGAATGCGGGGTCCGGCAGCACCCAAGATTTCACTTGCTGCATGGGATTGCTTCAGGTGACCAACTCTGCCCTGCTGGGACGGGTCCCCTGGGGCCAAATGGGGGGGCAATAATGCAGATTTGGCAGCTAAGGGGTAATGCAAAATAGGAAATTTGGCACAGCGTTTCATTTGTAGCTTTTACTTCGGTTTCATGCAACAACCACTTAGCGCGTGGAGATTTTGCACTGATGTTCCTACTCCCAGTGACTTTATCAGCTTGTTTTTTTAAATAAATTACATATATACACACAGGCATATATATATATTACTGCCCTGGCTATGCATATACGGGTGTATCTGCCTTTTTTCCTCTCCTGTTCTTAAACATTAAATAGCAAATAACCAAACGTCTATTCATACGCACAAACATTAACTACTAACAGCAATTACACTCCAGATATTCATTTTCAAATATTGAGTTATTCCTAAACAACTGCTGGTGCTATTAATCAATTCCAAATGAACTTTCAAGCCAAACTAGAGTCATTTTTTCAGCGACGGCTGCGTGCTTCCAAGTGCCAAGAGGACAGAGGGTTGAAGAAGGAATCTCCTATGACTTCCCAGGTGGCTGCGTCACTGTCATCAACGGGTCTTTCCTTGCTTTGCCCCATCCTCAGTGCAGAGATGATGGTCCAGACTGGGTGGTGGAGCCCGAGAGCAGGTCCATCACCCCGGGGTGAAGGCAAGCGAGGGTGTCCTCCTGCCTCGGCTCTCCTGGATGCCTGTCGCCACCACACTGGCACCTCCTGGGGACAAAACTGGGGAAAAAAGTCATAACCTTTTGGCTTTGTGTATTTTTTGAGTGGGGAGATTGGTGCTTTAGCTGCTGAGGGAACTGAGGAGCACCCAAGCTCTCTTGCAGTGAGGGGCGGGCGAGGAGAGGAGGGGTGTGCGCCCGTAGGTGGTTTCCTCCTTTCCCCGGCGCGGTGCCGTCCCCTCCGGCCGTCTGGCAGCGCTGTGGCCCCGGCTGGTGGCTGGCACGCTTTGGGAATAGCAGGGTGTCCGCCTCCACCTTTCGCTTTCGGTTCTTAATGAAAACAGATCGCTGTAGTCATCCGGTTACTGCAGTGTGAGCAGACGGAAGGCTAATAAGGACATTATTGGGGAAAACATATATGAGCCAGGAAGACTCGTTCCCTTCCCAACATATAAACATAGCGGGATGATAAAGATGTCTGCCATTGCCCGATAACTACAGGCTGTGCATCAAACGCAGTGGCGTGGACAGTAATACCATTCCCATGACTAATGCCACAGGAATATCTAATAGAATCAGGTCCCAAAATATCTCTTTTTTACCTGCTTTTTTTTTGGCCTCATATTTCTACCCTGTCATCCCAATATTCATTTTTCCTAATACAATTTAAAAACTTCCTGATGTGATTATATTATTCATTGTATCCTATTAGTGAAAACAAAATTACTCAAATGAACCTATTAGGACATGACAGAAAACTGCTGACATGATGGAAAGTTTCTGGGGTTCTCCTATTTGGATTTGTGTAGCCATTCTTCTTTATTACGGCTGACGCTGCCCATCACCCGGCGGAGGCGGGCGGCCGCGCCGCGGGTCAGCGCCGGGCTCTGCCGAGGAGGGTGGGTGCCGCCAGGCGTGTCGGAGCTCTCGGCACCCGGCGTGATGGATTCCTGGGGCAGGAGACCAGCCCAGAGAGGTCGGGGGCCGCTCGCAGTGGCAGCCCTAGAGGGAGCAGTGCCACAAATTACCTCTGTTTCAGGTAAATAAATGGAAAAGCGAGACAAGTTGGAATGGGCGCCCGGCTGGCCAGGAGGTCAAGAGCAAACCAGCCCTACGGCTACCCCGGCTCTGCAGAAACCCCCTCCTCAGGAGGAGCAAGCCCCACATTTCCTTGGCCAAACGTCCTCCGGAAGAGCGGGTCCGTCCTCTGGGTGTCTCCCAGCTTCCTCCCCGGCTCCGGCTGGTTTCCAGCAGGCTCTTCCTGCCTCACCGAAGCCCAAGCTCTCCCGACTCCCCTGTGTTCCACGCGGCGGTGGCCGGGCTGCTGGGGCTCCCTGGTCCCCTGCCACCCGCCGTTCCCTCGGTGGCAATGGCAGGGAGGGCAGGATGGAGTCGCCTCCAGCATCCTGAGCCGGAAATACGGATTTGCCGTTACTGCCCCGCACCTACAGATGCGGTTTGCTTCTACGGGTGCGCCTTAGCACGGCTACAACATTTATTCCTCGCTGAATTATGACAGCCTAAGGGAATTAGAGGAATTTACCTAAGCGCTACAAATTTAAGGTCCTGTTTCTCCCCCTTCCAGGTTCAGGACGCTCGCGGGAGGCAGGGAAATACTGCGATGCCCGTTGCAGAGCCAGGCTGAAGGTGACAAAGAAGGTGAGCCCAGCAGCACATGGAACTTCTGGAAAGAGCTGATGGGCATGAAAATCACCTGTGCTGGCTGAAAAAAAGCCTGAGGGAAAAAGGCATAGGCTGTAAACCCTTGTGACCCCTTCCTTTCCAGTGATAATGGAGCAAACCTTTCTCCTTCTTCTCGCCCTCTCGTTTGTTTTTTTTTAGTATTTCAAAGGCTGAAATCTGTATTTTATTCCATAGCTAAAAGGAAATGCACTCTGATTACAATATTACAGAAAGGCGTATTATAGTTATAGAAAATAGCAGCCATTGTGCTTTCCTTGAAAGTTGCCTTAAAAGATTTAATTTATATTTTTGATGATGAGTGAATTTTTTTTCCTTTAAAAAAAAATTAATCAGCTGTCAGTGCTGGAAATTTTAATTCTCTATTCACTAATGTTTAATAATACCATTATATAATAATACATTAAGAAGCAAAATAAGACAACCCACTTCATTTTGCTTTGGTCTGCCTTGAGGACTGGCACTTGAATCCTCCAGATGAAAGGCTAATACTTTTATCCCTTAAACTACTCAGTCAGCCCCTGAAACTAAAGGACTTAAAGGAGAATAATTGGCTCTTTAGAGAAGAAGAACAGAACAATGTGCTCTCTGCCTCTCAAGTTCTGTTTTGCATCTGTCTCCATATTCGTTTCTTTGTACAAATAAATTAAATAATGTTACCTAAAGAATTAGATCACAAAAATATTCTCTCTTTACACTTTGTTCAAA
Organism: Chionis minor; assembly: GCA_013398295.1. NCBI lineage: Eukaryota > Metazoa > Chordata > Aves > Charadriiformes > Chionidae > Chionis > Chionis minor. Next base: position 144,354 of record VZSF01003236.1, on the reverse strand, counting down.
ATTAATTTCCAGATGGCCGTTCTCTTATGTTCTGGCCAAGGAGAAGGAGAAGATCTTGGCCCGTGTGAACCACAGCCGAGGGTGGAGGGGGGAACTGTCACTTCATCTTTGTACTTATTAATTGTAAAGACGTCGCAAGCTGATGTCCACAAAAACCAACGTGAGGACAAGGTAGCATTTTGCTTTCAAATATTCGACATGTGCGGTGCTCACAGAGAGAGGGGAGGCATGAGAAAAGAGAAGCACATTTGCAACGGCCGGTTTTTATTCACGGCCTGAAATCTGTAAAGGAGGTTTTCGCCCGGGAGAGAACACTTGTGCTCTCCATTTTGTTGCAGCGAGGGCAGTCTCAGGCTCCTGGATGTTGGCTGTACGTAGCGCGCGCTCGCCAAACCTTGATCAAGGCTCAATGCCAAGAGGATTTCATCTAGTTGAAGCAAGAATTCAATGTTCACTTGAGCTGAAAACACCCCTGTGCTGTGGCCAGCACAAGGTTATGAACACTTATGTCCTACTTAAGCCCTGCTTTGATACCGGAAATGTGACTTCAATGTTCTGCCGGCAGAATAACAATACTCGCGACAAAGCCGAGTTTCAACCCAGGTCTTTACGCGTTCTACAGCTATTTTTTTAGACTCCTTTTTTAAGTCCCTGCATGCACTCGCTCTGCGTTTGCTCTATTTGCAAGGCTGGCTTTCCTCCCCCTGGAGTCATTCCCATCACTTCAGTGTCCACAGGCGGCGCAGTTCCCTCCTTGCTCACCTGACGCCCCTAACAAGCACCACCGGCTTTGCCAACGACGCTCCCAAGTTCCTTTTTTTCCCCCAGCTATTTGCAAATCCATGGTGTAGATCTTGCATGCTTGGATTGTAACTTGGCCATCAGAGCTTGTAAAATCTTTCAGCCAACAAACACGCACACATGTGCAGTAACCTTGATTTAGGATTTTAATCTTAGGGATGTTTATGTAAGCAAAGACACATTGCACGTCGGTTGCCAGTGAACTTTAAACATATGTGAAAGTGTAAGGGCATGTGTAACTCCAAGTGTGCGAGGAGGCTGCTGAAACTAATCTCATTATGGAGTTCCCACCCGAGCTCCACGATAGCAGCACCGGGTGGATTATATCCATCTTCACAAGTCATAACTGATTAAGGGGCAGACGGGGAGATAAGCTGATGTTCTCGCACGTCCATCTCGGACTGTAGCGAAGGAGTCAAGGATGGGAAGACGTCACCGCTCAGACTCAGGCAGCCAAGGAGGAAAATGTGCATCTCCCTGCTCAGCGCCCGCCGCCCGGATTAAATGGGAGGGCGGCTTCTTTTAATGCCTGGCTGAAAACGTGCTGCGTTTCTTTCTTAACAGGGCACTCAGCTGGGAAATCGGAGTCTTGGGCTCAAACCCCATCCCTGCCTTCAGAGACAGGAACACAACTCCAAACCCTTAGGAAAAAAAAATGTGATAACGGAGGTGCAACGGTACTTGAACGCTGCCCGGGGAGCTCAATTAGGTGACAGAAGCTGCGTGGCTGCACCGTCCAGCTGATGGGCGCTTCTGGCTGCGCCAGCGTGGCAAAGCCTTGTGTGTGCCCACGGCTCCAGACGGCGGAGCAGGGAGAGCCTTCGCCTCCTCCGCCAAAGCCGTCCCGCTCCGCACACAGCCATGGGTCGCCCAGGCTGAACAGGGGGGAAAACTGCACCTCGCTGTGGGTCCCACAAATAATTTCTATATTTTGTGTAATTTGGGGTGGGAGAGCCGGAAGGAGCGCGAACGTCGCGGAGTCTCCGGTGGGCTGGCGGGCGGGCGCTGCCGGGGGCTCCCGCTCCCCCGGGGCACAGCGGCGATCCGAGGCTGTCGCATCCCGGACTCCCGGGGTCCGCTTGTGCCTTTCCAGGATCCTGCATCTTCAGTACACGTTTGCTCCACTGGGCTGCCTAAGGGGCAGAACATCTGCTTCAGGGATGCCATCAAGGTGGAGGCACGATCCCAGACCCACCGAGGCTTTGGTAGCTCTCCAATAGAGAAAATTTAATTGCCGCGGCGTTTCCAGGGAGAGCTTTGCTCTAGGCAGGCTCCAGTGCTCCCAAGGCCAGGCTGCAGCTGAACGGGAGCGCGTGATGCCGAACGGCAGGTCCGGCTCCACGTCGTGCTGGAGCCACCCGTGTGAACCAGCTCACAACACACATTATTTTGCAAGCGCGGAGCTGGCGCCGCTGACGGAATCCCCGTCACGCACCTTCAGGTACGTGGGGCAGCGTTGGGGTGGCCGGGTTCCCTTTGGAAGCCACCACTCAAGATCTCCATGAACTTTGTGCTCTGCACCCTATTTCCGACCCAGAGACAACCAGCCATGTGAGCCCTGGCTGAAGTCAAGGTGTGAAAGGGATTTACACCACCAGAAAAGCTGTGTCTGTCACCCAAAGAAGATAATTAAACCCTGCAGAATTTCAGACCAGTCTTAACCACTCTTTTCTGCTTTTCCTCCCACTCACGTCGGTTTAGCGCTCAACTAATTGGAGGCATTTTTTTTCCATGACTCCTCTTAAGCTTGGAAATGACCAAGCCCCCAAAGACAAGGGAGCGCAGTTCTCTTTTGACACCGAGAGATCCTGGGGTTTTTGTGTGTCTGGTTTTGTTTCGTTGCTGGATGTGAAACGTAGCTGCTCTTTCTGGCAAAAACTTTCCAAAACAGGATGCTGGGATAATCCGAAAAGGATGCTTCCCCCCTGCTTCCCCTCACGAATGAGGAGAAACAGAAAACAGGCCGTGTGTGTGTGTACGAGTGAGGGATCTTAATGGCTCCCAAATGTCTTGACAGAAAAAGCCCTTCACACCTGGGGAGGGGACATCAAACGGCTGCGCCGGGCTGGTGGGTACCCGCGGCCGAGGGGCTGCACCCGCCGGCGCTTCCTGCGGGAGAGCCGCAGCGCCGGGATGCACTTTGCTGCCGTTTCGTAACATCTGTTACGGATTTAACTAAGTAAAACCTGTTTGTACAATAAAATAGTGAGCCTACGTTCACTTATTATTCACAGGGAATCCATAAATATTCATAGTAATTTTCTGCCGCTCCTTTTGGGATTTCTTTAGCTTTAGTTTCTCCCGTTTTCTCCAAGCACCCCGGACTGCTGCGTTCCCTCTCTCTCCCTTTGGGCTTTTTCCACCACTCAGGCGCTTTTTCCAGGCTCTGTCGGTGGCGCGAGGAGCTGAGCCGAGGAGCAGCGGTGCTGAGGCCGGACGTGGCGCTGCGTGAGGCGCTCCGAGAAGAGGACGGCATTCCCCTGCGGCGGCCAGGGCCGCGGGCCACCTGCAGAGACCTTGGCCATGGGAGTCACCTCCCTCTGCAGAACCGCCCGGTGACGGGATTGCTGGGAGGTGTGACGTGACCTCAGAGCCCCCTCCGCTCCATAAAGGGGCTCTGGGAAAGCTGGGAGGGACTCTGGATGACGGAGTGGAACCACAGGATGAGCGGGAATGGTTTTAACCTGAAAAAGTGGAGATTTGGATGAGATCGCAGGAAGGAATTGTTGCCTGTGAGGGCGGGGAGCCCCTGGCCGGGGTTGCCCAGAGAAGCTGTGGCTGCCCCATCCCTGGAAGTTCAAGGCCAGGTCGGACGGGGCTGGGAGCTGCCCATCAGGCTGTGCAGATCCCCTCCGGCGTGCGCCTCGGCTCCTGGCACAGAGGGGGATGCGCTGCCGGCTCCCGCCGGAGAAATGGAAGTTGCCTGGCTGTAAAAGCAGATAGGAGCAGGGCGCTTTTCTGAGAGGCGTGTGGCTTTACATTCGGCCTGTGAGGAATGCAAGGATTTTTCTGATATTAAAAAGAAGTAGAAATTCAGCTCGGAAAGGCAGATTTCTAGAGGTCTAAATCTGAATTCCCTCTGCTCCAACGCTTCTATAATATTCCTTGATTTCTCCAAAGCAATCTGACGGCATGTGAAAGTTATTCTTATTTTCACCCTTCTTACCCATATGAAAAAGGAAACACAGTCCATTTGCTGTAAGCCCCTAAGCATCTGCTGATTTGTCAGTTTTATTTAGTTAAAATGCATTCACTTTTTCTGCATAGGGGACCATTTAGACAAGCTAGCTGGAGAAAATTAGTTCTACTTTACCAACATTAACTACCCTGATTGTACATTAATTAAGATATGCTTTGTGACATATGATATGTCCTCATATAAATATTTGGGGAGTTAGGCAGGTTTTGACAGCCTGAAATGACTATGGCAAGGGTAAAAATAACGTCTGGGAGCAAAAATATTTCTACACCTTGAGAGTGTAGACGCTGGGGGTATTTTGTGTGCGAGCGGATGTTTAATGTTGTTTCACTGTTTTTAGCTTTGGCTCCGCAAGGAAAAATCCCGTCCGAGACGACTTACTGTGTGAAGTAACCCTACAGTCCCTGAGAGCAGCAGAACACGACTTTATAACCCACCTTGCTTTTTCAAAGCTTTCCCAAAGAGGCAGAGCTGCTACTAATTTGCCAGTTCTCTGATCTGGGAATATTTCCTGTGGAAATGGGGTGGTTAAAGGCTTCGGTCAGGGCACGGCTGCTGTGCAGGGCAGGGACCGGCCGGCCGACGGGATCCGGTGTCTCCCAACCGCCCCAAGGTGACCCCAGGGAGAGAGGGCAGATGAGAAAGTGTACGCTTAGGAAAACCATAGCACATTCCTTTATACAAGTTGTACCATCTTCCAGGCTCTCCTCTTCCTTCACAGCCCTCCCTCGCTCTCGCCACAAGCCGAGCGCCATGTTTTCCCCGTGCTCAACAACGGCTCGTTCCCGGAAGCAGCCGAAATCTTGGATGTGATTTTCCCCCTCCTTACGGCGTCTGGGAAATGCGGCGGCACTGAGGGCGGTAGGGCTTGCAAGGTTCTAACACTCAGTGCTCTTCAGCTCCCAGCTGCTAACTGGACCTCCTGGATGGAGGTGGGGACGTGAGCTTGGCTTCCAGAGCTCGGCTCGGCAGCGCTTAGGTAGTCTTCCTCTTAAAAATGTGGCAAGAGGAGCGCGGGCTGCTGGTGCACAGTGACACTGGCACGTTGCTTGAGGTGCCTCCAGCCTCTTCACGCTGGCAGAAGGACCTCCATCAGCATCTTGAACGGCTTGAAGGAGCTGTTGGTGAGACAGAGGGAGATTCAAACAGTGGGGTGAGCTCAGTCCCCGGCTGCGACGGTCCCACCGGGGTGAACCTGCTGTTCCGGGGGTGGGAATCTGCCCCTACGGCCGTCCTCACATGTCAGTGAAATGGTCCACAATGTCCAAAGCATGGCACGTTGGAAAGGGAGCTACGCCGTGCAGCTCCAGTGCTGTGCAAGGAACTTTTATAGGGATTAAAGGTGTATTAATACGGGTTTTATAATCCTTCTCATTGTCTGAAACGAAACAAGTGCATCTATCTGTTCATAAGTTGAAACACAGAGGTGTAACCACACCGGCTTCTGCCAAAATATCCTTATGTGAGAAATTAGGTGGTATTAACTGTCTGGAGCCTCGCGTCTGCTGTTTTACTAATCTTAAGGAATTAAAAGGCAATTTTCCCATGGCAGATATTTACCCTGAGCATCCTTTTCAGAGCTTCTTTTTTGCAGTGAGGGAGAACGTTGGGCAGCGTCAGCATCTGTTGGTAATTTAGGAGCCCCGGCAGCTCTGGTCTCAAGACCAGTTCCCCCAGACCCTTCTCCCACCATTCCAGCCCTTTTCTTCAACATCGCCTGACTGGGAACAAAGGGCTTCCAGGGTCTGGGGAGCCAGGGGTTGTTTGCAAGCAATGTAAAAGTAGTGATAAACCTTTAAAACCAGCTGTAGAGCATTTACCACATAAACCAAATAGATATAAAACATGTAGGGATTTTTTTTTTTTTCGTTACATGCATGCTTTTTAAAGCAGAAGAAGCCTGCCTAGGTAGCTGGCCTTTAAGCCTTCAATTAATTGAACAAAGATTTTAAAATTGTTCAATTGGTTTCATTAGGAAGTGTATAATAGAATAATAAAGTAAAACAAATGATATAAAGCAGACCCACTAATTAGCTCTACATGATTGATACAGCTTTGGACTAGGCATTTGATCTCAAACAAAATGCAGTTCCTTGTTAAGAGGATTTTTAATTGATGTGCAGAGAGGTATTAGATGATGTTGGAAAATAATTACTCAAAAGCTATTCATGCATTTGGCTGAACATAACAAATGAAGTTTGGGCTCTGGATCTGGCGGAGTGGACACATGCTAATTAATAATGAGAGGAACAAGAATCTTCCAGTAGTTTTTAACCCAGTGTTTACTAGGAGATTGCTTCGCAATTATGCGCCATAATGAGGTTGTCATCTAAACAAAATCAACATTACTCAGATGTCATTTGAGATTGCTAAATGTTGCGGCCCATATATATGTTCAATTCTTTTTGCAGATGGGAATACGTTATTAATCAACGGGCGCTGTTGCTGGCTACCCAGCTGCCACGGGCATTCGCCTATGAGGGGACATCGACACCCTTCTCCGCGTTTCAGACGGTAAACCGGAGTGTCGCCGGAGCAGCGGAAATTCTGACATTTATTCGAAAAATCCTAAGCCTCGGTGCCTGTTCGCCAGGGAAGCAAGAGGCCTTTACATATTCTTCCCATTTAAAATCTGGCACGTGGGAGTCTGAGCTGCCCTTCACGTGGAAGCCTCGGCCGGGCGCCGCTGGCCCGGCCACCTCCTCCCGCCGGCCGGCGTGCCGTCGCCACCAGCCAGAGCGGAGCGGAGGGACAGCCAGCACTGCGTTTGTCCTGGCTCTGGAAGTCTTCTTCTCTGGAACTCCTTTGGAGAGGGCAGGGGGAGCTGGAAAGGCGGCACGCCGTGCAGTACCTATCCACCGAGCAGACCGCTGTCTCCAGGGCTACCAACGCGGCACGGCCACCAGCGCAGAAATCAGGGCAGTTTAAAAAGGAAATAATAAACCTTGTAAGAGCGGTTGCTTAGGTTTCAAGCAATTTTTTTATTGTCCCCTCTGCCACTCTTTGCTGTAATATCTCAGTGCCTTTGCAGGCCGAGGATGCAGCCGAAGATCGATGTCTTCTCCGGCAGAGTGGCAAGGGTTGAGGGTTCCTGCGTTGGGTGGTTCTTGCCAAGTGTTGGTGGGAAGGCTGGGGCGAGCAGGTGGGTCTTTCATCTCCCACCCGTGTCGATGAGTGTCTGGTTGAGATTCCCACAGGTGGTCAGGCTGTTTCCACTGTCACCCAGCTCTAAAGCAGGGGCTGTGGCACCCCACGGCGTGGGGTGACATGAGGGTCAGGGCTTGGCATTGAACTGTAGTCTTGCCCTGTGAGTTTCTTTCATCTTCTGCTTATTTCATCAAAGGGTTTGATCGAAATTATGGTGTTTTCCTTCACCTTTCTGCTGTGCCTAGCACAAGGAGGTGTTGATCTTGACTGGGGCTTTTGCAGGATACCAGACCGGCTACTCTTACTCTACGGAATATTTGACAGTAAAGATAATATAACCAAGTGGGCAGGATCCGCTTGTCTTTTCATGTCTCTCATTCACTGGTTATATAAATTCCTGTCTTCTTTTCCCCCTGGAAAGACAACGCGTGTCTGTGCTCGGGAAGCACCGCTGGGTCTCTGGAAGAACAGCTGGAGGTGAGACGTTGGTGTTCAGGAGGCGGCTCAGCTGGCTGGGCTGGGCTGGGCTGCTCTTGAAATGCTGGAAACAGCTTAAAGAAAATTCACAACATTTTTGGAAGTTCAATGTACCTCCGAGTATTGTGATGCCTATTCTTTATCTCTTCCTTGGTGAAAAAGCTAGATTTTAACAGTTAGGGTTTTTTAATGTATTTATAGAAAGCTCTCTAAAATACATTGCGTATTTTCAGATTTTTTTTTTTCAGCAGCTTTATCAAGTACATTTTCAAGTTGTGTTTTTATCTTGCAGCACTTCCAAAAAGAATCAATTACTTATTTTTTTAAAATCATTTTTATGCCTTTATTCTTTGGAGACCGATTCGTTTCAGACACAGGCTTTCTACTTACACAAGAGGTAGTACGCAGAAGATGGCACAATGGGCTAGTGATATTCACTATCAGGTGGACCTCAGCCCTTTACAATTAGGAAATGGGGAGAAGGGGATTTGTGTCCCTCCTTCAGTGAGTATGACCGAAGGGAATCCTTGAATTCATCAGCTTGTGACGATTCTCTTTGTTGATGCAAACGACTTCAAAATGACATAATAGATCTCAGCTATTTCTCATTTCCACGCACATTTCAGGGACATCATCTTGCCAACAACAACTATTCATTCCCAAGTGTTCTCAATCCCTTCAGAGGACTCCCCCTAAGACACAATGGTTAGACATTTGGAGGTTCAGTTGGGTAGATAGTGCCTTTAGTTTTTAAAAGCCACCCGGTTTGAGCCTTTGTCTAAATAATGCTGCCGAACATTTGTCCCAAAAACACGCTCCCAAAGTTGGAACAGGACACTGGGAGAAACTGAACAATAAATCAGCAGTCTCTGATTTGAACTTCCACCAGTTGGAGTGCGTGGAAATATTTTCTTTCTCAGTTCTTCGTTGGGAATGTCAACAACATTAAAAAAAAAAAAAAAAGAAGAAAGATGACTATTCCAGCTGAGACTCACTCCTTCATTTTTTATTGCTGTTTTTGTGACGCGTTAGGAGAAAAACTCCCCAAAGGTCTCCTGAGATGATGCTAGCGCCATGTTAAGGCACCGGCCCAGACGTGGTGAGGATGAGCAGCACCATGCGAAGGTGAAGCCCAGTGTACGTGGGGCTCGTGAAGAGCAGATGCTGCGCCCAACGCCTGCCTGGTTTACAGTGGTGACAAACCAGCTGTAGCTTTGCCAGATGCCATGAAGCACCTGTGGATTTACACCGAGACTGGGACCTGCGTTTGGGTGCACAGCGTGGGCACTGAACAGCCCGTTTCTGCAAGAAGTTGGTGTTTCTTTCTTCATTGCGCAGTGTCACTTGGTGGGCAGGAGGACAATCCCCCGGGAATGACTGCAGCAGCAGCAGCAATATGTACTTTTATTCCTGGAAACTCTGAGAGCTGAATCCTCTGGGTCCTTATAAAACAAAACAAGTCTTAAAACTTTGCTACTACTTTTTACTTTTGTGATTTTTACTGGTGGGCACGTTTCTCACACCTTTATAGAAAAAAGTCAATTTATCTTTCAATAACTTAACTTTTGATTGAGAAGTATTGAAAGAGGAACGAACGAAACCAGACTTATTTTCAAAACAGACTTTGTGTTCGGATGCTCCATTTCTAGTTGTGCAGCATGGAACACCTTGAGCAAGCCGGACTTCCAGTCTTGGTAAATCGTCTTCAAAAATCTGTTATTCTGGAGTCTGGGCACAGAGGTGCCGGGTGACCCCAGCTCCTGGGCTGCTTTTGGAAAAGGTGCATGTTGGGCATCATTTCCACATCAACTCAAAGAGGATTTTTCCCAGGGCCAAGTTTTATTTGCAGAGTACATTCAGTTAGGGATCAGGCAGCACGCTAAACCAAATTCCTTCCGTGTTGTTTTTTAATTGCTTTCCAGTTTCTGCCTTTGCCCCCACACCAACGCATGCGTTTATGCGTTTATGTGCCTAAATAAACCGGCCCTCTCAGCAAAATCCCAAACCCCTTCTCCGATGGTGGAACGGCCTTGGCTGGCTGCGCTGGGAAACAGGAGCCGCCTTACAACCAGGAGCCTCTTGCTCACAGGACTGATTATTTAAGACAACTGTTGTTCCTGCGTGCAATCCTGTATGCGCTGTGCAAATTACATTACTAATTTACTAGGTGGCCAAATGTCACTTTTTTGTAAAGCGCCGCGTTCCCTGTAGCTCCAGAAAAGCTGCTCCGCGGCATCCCTCTTTGGGAGAGAACTTCTCGGTTGATTTCGAGAGCGATGCCAAAAGTCTCACTTTTCTACTTCAAATAAATTACTCTGACACTTCCCAGCCATGGCTTTATATTTTTTACTTAAATGTGTGTTTTGTGGGTGAGAGTGCAGCGTGGTTTGAACAGTTGTCAGAAGTTTTATTTTTGGAAAAAGACAGATAGTATTTTGTGAGATAATTAAGAGTTTGTGAAGTTTCCCCGAGAAATGAAAAAGGCCCAAACCATCATCTTCTGCTCATAGATGCATTTTACACTCAATTCCTTGTTTGCCACCTCCTCCTCCACTACTTTATAAATCTGTTAATTAATGGTGTTTATTCTCCTCTCAGCGTTGCCTGAGAAATGGTTTTATGATTATATTATTAGGAAGTGATGATAACGTATGTGGGAAAAGGTATTTTTTTGTATGTGGGCTTACCGATCACTATGGAAACAACCAAATATTTGCAGACCTCAACTACTGATTAATACCTACTGGTTATTTCGCCTTTATAAAGTTACTGCCTGGATGTGAAGGATTTCTTGCGCGTGGCTCTCTATGACAATCTATTTACACGTGTAACAGCCTCGTCAGAAAGGACGCCGGTAATTTAAGGCTCCATCACAAGAGGAAACGGCCTCAAGTTGTGCCAGGGGAGGTTTAGGTTGGATATTAGGAAAAACTTCTTTACGGAAAGGGTTATCAGGCATTGGAACAGGCTGCCCAGGGAGGTGGTGGAATCCCCATCCCTGGAGGTATTTAAAAGACGGGTGGACGTGGTGCTGAGGGACATGGGTTAGGAGTGGTTTTGGCAGAGGTTTATGGTTGGACTTTGACGGTCTTGAAGGATGGATGGTCTTGATGGATGATCTTGAAGGTCTCTTCCAACGCAAGCGATTCTATGATTCTACGATGGCAACAGGATGGTGTGCAACTGCTCCCACCAATGCCCATCCATGCCCTCTGTGGTGTTTCGCTGGCTCACTTCCCCCACCGCTGGAAATCGGGATTAACCAGCAGCTCCTGTGCACAAACAACCTCCTTATAGCTTTGAGATGAAAGCTGCCTGCAGATTGATGGCAGCCTGGCCGGGGCTCAAGAGCCAGAGCTTGGCCACCCATGAGCTATTTCTTCAAGGCAGCCGGGACCGGGAGATACACGGGCTGCGGCAGAGAGCAGCGAGGCGGAAGGAAACGGAAAAGGTAGCAAGCGGAGCCGTGGCGATCTGCAGGGCCTTGGGGCATCTCTCTGAACATCTGCAGCCACCTCGGGCAAAATCCTGCCCCTGCTGAAGTAAACGGAAGAATTTGCTGCTGACCTCGAAATGGCCAGAATTTTGTCCGAGCGCTGCCGGGCTCTGCAGCGGGGTGTCGCGGGGTGTGCACGCTGCTGCAAGACCAGGTTCTGTCCCACCACGGCCACCTTCCTGGGGCATCTCCACCCGGGAGACCCTGCAGAGATTAGCAGGGCTTGGGGAGTGAGCAGGGACGGAAAGGGGACAGAAATGCCGGAGAGAAGAAGGGCCGGAGGTCTGCAGTTTTTCCCTGCTCTGGTGTTTGACGGTGAAATCTTTCTCCGGGGAAAAGCGTATTTTTAATCCAGTTGGGTTTCACAAGTGACTGCTTTAACGGTTGTGCCCAAGGTCCTTAGTCAGTCTTAATCTGTGTTACAAAATCAGCAAACGTGGCAGTTTACCAGAGGTCTGTCTGAGGGAGACTCACAGCTGAAATTGCGGAGCGGCAGGACATTGGCGCGGAGCTGGGACTGGCCACGTGTGCTGGTAGCCCCCAAAACACTTCAGCGTGCTAAGGGGTAGCCATCCAGCAACTCGGGTATCATTCAGCAAGGTCAAAAGCATGGAGCACATACGTGCCAGGGCAAGGGGTTCATTCCCTTCTTGTCCTGGCTCCTCTCTCTTCCCAGAGTTTGTGACCAGCTTATGCAGTCACTGAGGTGGTGGCTTGAGAGCAAGTCCTTGAGAAGGTCTTGGGCTTGTCTGACTTGATGAATATTTTCATTTTCCTGTGAATATAGATCCTGTGGATCTTGAACTGTTTTCTAAGTAATAACTTTGGGCTTCAAATCGCCCTGTGAGGAAGTAGATACCCTCACCTCTGTACAGAGGAGAAAACCACAACAGAGGAAGGGCAAAGCCTAAACCCTGTCGTTGGCAGACAGGATGCTGGATATTTCTGCAGCGGAACCGCAGGTTCAGAAACCAAAGTACGTGGTTAAACGCCTAAATTGAAATCACGTTTGTACGTATAGCGTGAATAACTTCAATCATGGAGGTATTCATTATGTAAATAATACTGTAACAATGTATCTGATGATTTATCCCTTCACGCTGACAAATCACCCCTAAATGACTTGCCTGAAGACACTCATGAAGTCCATCTGGCAGGGAAGAGCACCGCCTGGCTCTCCTGAGTCCCAGTCCCGTGGATTGACTGCAAGACTACCTTCTTCCAGTCAACAGCTTCATCAATCATCATTTAAGTCAACTTGATGGTTGGCTTTCTAAGGCCGTCCCCGGCGATTTGTTCCTACCCTTCTCTCCTCGCAGCCCGTCACTTGTCAGGCGTTCTCAGGGATGTGCCCTCTGCCCGTCGGCACGTGCCCTGACGCCCACCCTACCAGCAGCCTCTGCTCGCAGGTGGCAGGAGCCCTCCTGGAATGTCCTGTGCTCAGGTGTGTCCGTGCCTGTTTGTCCCCGGATGACGGCAGTGAGTAGAGCGCCGGCCACGAAGCGGGTGATGGGGCAGGACTAGCGGAGGGAGAAAAGGGGACGCAGGAGCATCGGGCGAGCGCTGGGCTGGCGGGGGGCAGCGGCTCCGAAGGTCTCCGGAGGGATGCGTCTGAGCAGAGGACACTGCCGCAGGCAGGGGACAGCCCCAGGGATGGGACAGCCGGGCCACGGCTCTGGCCAGCCGTGATGGCAACCCATCCTCCACCCGACCCTGCCGAAGGGCCGCAGCCCGGCCGCTATGGTTCCCGGCCGTACGGGGATGACCGTGTCCCACATTTGGGCTCAGTCGTTCCCCTGGGACTGCCCCCGCTGAGGGGGTCTCGCAGCGGCATTCCCACAGCACGCACCTGCACACCGGCGCTGCCGGAATGCCGCATGCCACGAGCTCCTCGAATGGATTTGGGGAATATCGATGCCAGTTCTCTATTTCCGTCAGTCTCACTGCTGTATTCCTTTTCCCTCTGCTTTATCTGGTGTCAGTCTGGCATCCTGCTTGTCAAATACTGCTTCTCCCATGTATCATCTTCTGCTACACCAACGCTCATAATTCATCTGTATTCTCCAGTTTTCCCTCTCCTTTCTTGTCCTTTCTACTCAGGATTGCTTTTTGCGTGGTAATTTTATTTATCTCCACCCTTGGCTTTTCTTTGATTTATTAGTCCTCTGTTCAAAATCACTCGTGTTAATTTTTCCCACACTTAGTGCTTTTAAAATACGACATCTCTGGGCACGCCCTTGTGAAAAAAAAAAAAAAAAAAGTAGTACAAAGCTGAAGTCAAGGCATTAATGGTAGGATTTTCTCAGCATTGATCTCGTTCTGCTCCTTCTGAAATCGATGAGACTGGGTTAGGCTAATGCTCAGCAATTCCTGGGGAAAAAGTACCTCTGGCTGCTGCAGTAACCAAACCACCCGGTTTGCGTAGCGTGTTATTAGCAGTCCCAGCTCCTGAAGAGAGCTGATGGTAAAAATATGAGGGATTTCAACAATTGCAGGGTAGAACTTCAACGTAAGAACTCGGGAGACCTTGGAGAAAGGAGGAAAAATCAAATAACATGATACAGTCCTGCCTGGAACCCTGCAAGTGTGTGGATAAGATGCTCAAATTTTGGGCAACACCAAAATCCCAGCCAAAACGCGTGGCCGCACTGGCTGTGCAAGTTCCCACCTGCTCTTCAGGCTGCAGGATCAACTGGGAAAGGCCAGACGGGGATTTTTTTCCCCGACAGAAACTGGTTTCACCCTTTCACCTCCTCCAGCATCCTGAAGAAGAGACAAATTCTTTAGTCAGGCGGCACCTAACTTGTAGCTTGCTTTTTTTTTCAGCCTTCTCGTGGAAAATAATGTGCGGCCAAAGCAGGGAGGAACCTAGAGGTTTATCCCGGGGATGTTTAGTAGCTGTGGGAGACACCTGGAAAACCCACCTATTCCCAAATGTGACCCTGGGCTCCCTGCGAGGGCAGAAGAAGCCCCGGTGAGGAAGGAAGCCTTTCCCTGGGTTAATCCACTGTTAAGTCTTCACGCTGATTATTTTGATTGCCAAACGCAGCCCTGAAGGGGGATCGGTTATACCTTCTGCCACCGGAATCTGCGTACGCGCATCATGATATCGATAACGGCATCAGCTGGCTATTTTACTTAGCGAAGGTCTGCTTCCCTTAACGAAGCAGTCTCCAGCTTCTTCATCTCCTCTGTCTTAGTAACCAGATTATTGACTTGCAATTTGTCACAATGATATAGCTGGGTTACTAAATGGGAAATGTTTAAATCAAGCAGCAATTAATGCATTGTAAAGCACTTCAGGTAATTGTGTAATAAGCAGCGCATTACCTAGAGTAGTAACACATTTTACAGCTAAACCAGCAGGAAAAATAATGTTTTTTTGCCAGGTGATTTTAGGGTGTGAAACGCGCCGTTGCGGAAAAGGCAGTGTGAATCCATATTACGCAGAAATCAATGGCTGCCCATCTTCGGAGCGTACGGTGGGAGCTGTGTGACAAGGGCACAGCATTTCTCCTCATCAAGCGGGTTGTGTGAAAGCTCAGAGTCAAGCTGAGCTTGCTATATCCAGCTGTACTTTGTTTGCTACTTAATGGAGCAGGTCATAGTTATAACACCCCAAAGAAATCAGCTCGTCTCAGCCCGAGGAGCACAGAGAAAGCGTCGGAACTCCAGCGGCTCGGCATTAAATCACTCCTACAGGTCATCTGCGGAGAGAGGACTCGGGGAAATAATAAACCGCCGTCGTTCTGCGGCTGGCACTTCACGTCCCCAGGGGAGGCAGGATCTGGCTCTAGGTTGGGAAAAGCGGCGTGGCTAAAGAAACACTTATTTATGTGTTACACAGTCCTCGGCAAGCCGTCGGACGCTGGGATCGCAGCTCCCGCGCTGTGATGAAGAGGAGCTGGTAAAGCAGGTTGGTGTGGATGAAGGGCGATGTACGGAGGGCCCTCAGCACCCGTGGGGCTCCGCGGCGCCGACGGAGCCGAGTTTACGCTTGCAGGGCAATGCCGGGGGTGCCCATCCCCGTGGTGACGGGGAGTAAAGCGCCTGCAGCGAGGTCCCCACAGCTTCCCCCGGTGGGGGACGCTCCGCAGGGCGCCCCGGTGGAAGACGGACCCAGTTTCACGTGACAGCAAAGGCGGTGGGGGAGAGAGAATCCTTCACTCCTTCCAGCAGCGAACGGCACTGCGGGTAGGCAAAACGCAAGCCGATCCTTCAGTTTTCAAGGAAAATCTTCCTCT
This sequence comes from Chionis minor, assembly GCA_013398295.1. NCBI lineage: Eukaryota > Metazoa > Chordata > Aves > Charadriiformes > Chionidae > Chionis > Chionis minor. The sequence continues at coordinate 128,990 of VZSF01003236.1, read as the reverse complement.
TTAAAAAAAAATCAGGTTTCAAAGCAATACTCCCGCAATGTCTCATATTTGGCCTTCCTGAAGACTCCTTCCAGTTCTGGGACTTTAAATAAAGAAAGAATAACCGGCAGGTGATGTTCGCTCCCTTTCACGGTGCTCCCAGGGAGCTGTTGACCAAAGAAAGCGCTAACCATCACGTTTTCACCTTTGACTTTGAAACATGCTGATCGCATTTTCTCCTTCAGCCTTTTCCTCTCAGCTGCGGGTGTATACAGTTTATTCAATTCATGGCAGCGTACAATAAAAATCAATAAAAAGCATTTATTATAAAGTACCAGGGATTAAAATAACTGACTTGGCTGGGCTGTTAAAACACGGGTTGCTCAAAGCAAGGATGCACGCTTCACACAAAATATGATTTATGCTCTGCAGAGCGGAAAAAACCCACTAAGCAGAAAAGGAAGTTTCCTTGTCTTGCCAGTGAATCGCTGTCCTGCTTTAAGAAAAGGTAACAGACATGAAAATGCTATTTAATAATACTCATTTAGCATTTTATTACAAATAAAACTGCCGTAAACAATGACCATTTCCCCCTGCTAGGCATAGCGCCTTCAAAACTTTAACCAGGTCAGCAAAGTAGCTGCCTCAGTTTCCCAGGTTTACAGGAAATGAATTTCCTTTTGCTCGTCAGTTTTACACATTCACACATTTCCACGTGCACCAAAACCTTCTGCTTGTGAGCTGGAAGCGGCACCGAGGGCTGCGAGCGCGGCACAGGGGTACCCGTGCCACGAACACCGCCTGGTGGCACGAGCAATTCGCCCAACGCCTTACCCAAAAAAATGACTTCTTTGGGTCGGAGACGACTAATCTGACGTGACAACGTTTCTCGGGACGCGGCAAACGGCAGGCGGGTGGTGGGTGGCGGGTTTTATGTAGGGAACCTGCAGGATCCCGCTTCACGAGGCGCAGCGGGCACGCGGAGCTCCGCGCTCTCGGCCGTGGTCGGCCACGTGTGGCCATGGCACCAGGTCTGGTCCTCAAAGTCATCCCACCACCGTAGCCGGGGGTCCCGGGAGGATGTCCGGGCACCCCGTAGGCCCTGGCAGAAGCAGCACGACGTCTCAGCTGCATTATTAGCCGCGCGATGGAGAATTTTGCAGGCGGGCTTGAAGTTTACTCAGCTTCCTAAAAAGGAGAGGAGAGCAAGCTACCGCAGTTTGCTGCAACAGGCAAACCGAAATTCATTTAATTTGTTACTCGCCGTTTTGTCCTATAAACTCAAATACTTATTAACACTGTAAATATGCCTTTTTACTGGCTCGCTGACAGCTCACATGCTTTCTGCGCTGTCTCCTTAAACATTTATGAGCGCTCATGAATATGCAAATCCACAAGCTAATGTCTGCAAAATGGTTGCAAGTACAAATGCTGTGTTAATATTTCATACAATGATGGGAGCAAATCAACAATCATAAATTTTGAACAAATATGTTGCTTCATTAATAACTAATGAGGCAGCGCACGGAGCTCTAGTTTTGGCATTTAATAGTAAAAGTGGTGTTTAAAAAGAGCTTATCAGGCACTAGGCTCATTTCAGAGAGGGTTTGCAGCTTCTGTGGCTTACAGGAAGCTTCCAGCATGAGGAACGTTGGAGAACTCACAGAAATAGAAACAGGGTTATGGATGCGCCTCCAAGAGCGACTCCTCTTTCCCAAGTCTTTCCTGGCTTTGGAAGCCCAAGAGAAGCATCCAGCTGCACAGCGCTCACCTCAAAGCCCCAGTGGTCTTTGAAACCGTCTTCATGAAACACGGTTCATGTCCTGGGCTTTGTTTAGAGACACCCAGGTGAGATTTCGGCAAAGCTTTGGCTGAGGACCTCATTCCCCAGCCTGAGGTGAGGCCAGTGCCAGGCACTGGCACCCTTTCCCGGCGCAACTCGTGCACGTAGGCTGCTTTGGCCAGCCTGGCCCACATGTCCACGGTGGACCGTGCAGGAGAGGACCACCAGGAGAACTGCTCTTCACCTCAGGTGGGACAGGACCACCAGGAGAACTGCTCTTCACCTCAGGTGGGACAGGACCACCAGAAGAGCTGCTCTTCACCTCAGGTGCCAGCAGGTCCCATGTGCAAAACATGAGTTGCTGGTCTTGATGACCCTCAGAAAGTCACCCACGTGCAATGAGGGCGCAAGGAACCACCTCTGACAGCCCAGCAGAGAAACTGGTGATCTACAGGGCAGAGAATAACCAGCGTTGGAAATGCCACCTCTTAAGATAATAAGATATTTGATATTAAGAATATTGTTAGTGTCTGAAGGTGTCAGTCCCATCCTGGGCAACATTTCTTCGCTTGCGTGGGTTGGAGCCCGTCCCCGAGCTGTGCGTGCTCCCAGAAAGGGCACCCAGCTGCAGCTCCTGGTCCTGCCGCTTGGGAGCGCCGCAAAGGTCTGCAAGCTGCCGGGTGGAAATAGCTGTGGCCTTTCCCCTGGAGATCATGGGATACTTGATGTCATAGTCGGTTGCCAAAATGCCAAACTGGCCACGGAAATACCGTGGTTTTCTTGGGAGAGACCTGGCCACTTGGGCATGGGTCCTGAGAGGAGGTGTCTGCACCATCACCCATGTCCTTCCTGTGATCACCCAGCTCTGCCATCACGATGTCACCAAGCATCGAGGTGCCGGATAGCACTACAGCACAGCTGACATCAGTCTAACGGGATGGAAGTCCATGGTGGAAGGGGGGAAGTCTAATGACTTCCAAGTCAATGGAATGCCCAAGTCAGCCTGCGCTTGAGCATCTTCTTCCAGCATCATTTGCTTCATACGGAGTTAGTCTGGCGGTGATTTAATTAAAGCCTGTCTTTAGTGTTTCCCTAACACAGAACCTACTCTGCTCCTCCAATGAGGTCAGCAAAATGGCATTTTTGAGTTGTCCTGCTAGCAGTTTCCTCTCTGGTTTGATGGAAGGTTGGCCCCCGTGCCTCTTCCGAGGTGCACAACGTCTACCAAAAATTCTCCTTAATTTGATTTGCGTGGGCAAGCAGCACCAGCTTCGGCAGAGCTGCTGTGCGAGGGGGACAGCACACCCGCGGTTCCTCAGTTTATTTTTTCCTCTCCTCTTTCTTCCCAGTTTCAATTCTGAAGTCCGGAGAGCCGGGGCCGCTGGGCGAGCGCTGGAGATCAGATGCATTCCTGCGGGGCCAGGATGGCGGCCGGGGAGCGGGGCGGGCGCTGCCGGCAGATGCAAACCCGCCTCCCCAAACAGCCACCTCGTTCCTTTTCATGTCCATGTCCTTTCTCCAAAAGACTGTGTAAACTATTTGACAGCAAAGCGAGACGGGGCAGTAAATGTCAAGGGAAATGGATGGGGGTCAGGAAGATCACTTTTTTTTGGGACCTGTTGATTTGGTTGAGGTTGCCCAAAGCACAAAGAGCTCCGCCGTTTATCTTGGGGAGAGGAGGGCTGCAGAGCTGAGCGGCAAGAACTTGTTAAAAGTCTCCAGATCCTGTCAAAATGCCTCCGTTTTATGGCTTTCAGTCGAAGGTTGAAGTTTTTGATGAGGTGCATGAACAGTGACCTCATAAATTGCTCTATAAAGTGTAAACATGATTTCTAAAAATTCTTTTTGAAACCCAACTTTAATAATAAGCCAAACTTGTTGGAACTGCCTTAAATATTTATGTGCGTGGCATGCTCTCTGCACAGCTTGTAATTATAGTATATTATTTCTCTTTTTGTACATTTTTAGGCTGTGCTGCCACTAGCTCTTGACACTTTAATTTAAGCATAGTTAAAAAAAAAAAAAAGGATAATTTCTTTTTTCCACCTTAGTATAAAGATAAACCAGCGAAATTATTCCTGCATTTGCTGGTACAATTTCAGTTTTTAGCTATGTTGATAATTTACTTTTGATGCTAATTAATTACAAGTAATCATAAAAACAAATTAAAAGCACTATACTTGCAGCAGGTTTTTTTATGCTTATGAAATAATGCATCTTTATGCATCTGTTTACTTGCTATGTAAAAAAATGTAATCTATATTCATAGGAAAACAACTTTAGCACTCCGCACTGGTGCTGTAAACCATTACCACTCCCATGTTTTTAACTGTCTTTCCCTTTTCTAGAAAGCCGACTTCCTTTTCTGGAAGTCCGGCGTAAAATCCCGAGTCCATCAGTTTTGAAAAGTGTGTTGAAGGCAAAACCTGGGATTTAGCGATCAACCCTATTTACAGACAGGAATATGGGAATATGGATTTAAAAGGAAGTGCCATTTGTTTACAGACAAGTATCCATCCAAAATGACTTAAAATCAATTAGTAGTTTAAAGTAGCTCATGCTTAAAATAAATTATTAGACATTAACCTTCAAGGCTGGGCTTGGCAGGGCAGGAATACCCGGATCCTGGGCTCTGCTTGCAGCAGACGCATCTCCCAGAGAAATCTATCCGGACTTTGGGATCGACCATGCACCGAGTTGGTGCTGCTCCATGAGGGAGAACGTGACCTCGTAGCACGTCATAGTGCTGCTTCTTTTGTCGAAACATTCTGTTTGCCGTGAAATCATCCCCGTCTTTGAGCTTTTATGAGGGAATGGCCCAGTCATTCCCAGTTTATGAGGGAATGGCCACGTGTCAGGAAGACGGAGACGTGGATGTCATCTGCATCCTGATGGCACTTGGCTCCGCGACGGCTCCTGATCTTCTCATGCGGTTTTCTGTATGTGTTAGATAGTTTATGGGAGAAGGCAGAGACCCACAGATAACCCGCGGGTCTGGGGTCGATGCAGCTGGTCATTATGACCCTCTGGGATCTCGCAGGGAGGAAGGATCAGAGCCAGTTCGGAAAACTTCCTCACGCCCTCGCCAAGTCTCAGAGCTGAGTCACCAACAACTCATTATCAAGACTTTGTGCATTGACCTAATTTCTGGAAGAGGGCCTTGAATTCCTTGGCAACTTCCAATATTAAGAAACAGAAGCTTTTATGGGATTAGACGTGAAAATGAATAAAACAATGCCATACAGTCATCTCTGCAGTACGGAACTTAGTATTAAATTAAATATTTTCCTTATGCTTTCCCATGTTTTTTCTTAGTTTTCAACTTCGTGCAAAACTTGTGGTGTTCAAAGTTTTGCAGAGAAAAGCAAGGAGAGATCTGGAGGGGGTGTCCTCCACTACGGCATCTGGGAAATGTGTTGTCTTCACCAAACGCAGCCAGGCTACAGCACGTTCCCAGCAGAAGGAAAGCTCTGGTTCCACACCAGGACTGGTGACAGGCACCACACCAGGGGGTCTGGTCTCATGGTGGCTATGGAGCCGGCAGGTAGCCACCTCAGGCCAGCCTGGGCCATTGTCAGAGCTCAAACGCTCTGCATGGACAGAAGATTGGCCCCCAGCTTGAACGGGCGCAAAGGCTCCAGGCTGCTGGAGCTGGTGGACTTCATCCTCGAGCATTTCGACCTGGCCACAGCACCTGCAGGGCTGTTGCCCATCACCTTCTGGGACTGGGAGGAGCCGCAAAGCCAGGCTGTGCCGGAGGCAGTCTTGGTCTGGGTGTGCAGAGCTCAGGTCACGGACACAGCCCGCGTGGTGCGCACCCACCTTCAGCAGGACGGGGTGGCAGCTGGCAGCCTTTGGGAAGAGCCGGTGTCTCTCAGGAGTGACAGCAGCGCTGGTCTTGGGTCTTGGAGGCTCCTCTTAGCAATATTTAGTCCCTTTGACAACAAATGTTTTTGGTTTGGGTGTTTTCTCTGGCATTGATTTCACAAAGGGGCTGAACACTCGGACCTCTCCCATTCCGGTGGTGTCTGGTGTTTTTCAGCAATCCGGGTAATCAGGCTGCCGGCGGTGATGAGGATATAAATGTCTCCCGTGGAAGCTTACCATATCTGCTGAGGGACACCAAAGGCAACATTTAGAAAAAAATCCTGGTAGCGCTTCAAATTAGGTGTTCTGAATAAAATACCTTACCTTCACGTGTGTTTGAGGTGTTCAGGATTTTTTATTACACGTTAAACAAATGTAGAGGGCAGTATATATAACGCATGCAGTGCTCATATTTGCTACAGAGTTGTTGGACCTCCAGAATACAGTCTTTGCTTTTAATAATCACCTGCCATCTAATAAACATCCAACGTCTGTCTTAACAAATTTAGAAAGGTGCATCTACATGCATGCTTATTGTATGTTAATTATTAGCACCACGTATGCCAGAGAGGTTTAACTATGCAATAGATATCGATCTAACTAAATACCATAGGTGTTAAAGCTCAAGCAACATGTTTTTGTTAATCAAATGATACCGAATTAACATACTGTACAATAATTGCCTTGTTAAATTTAAATTAAAACCTTATTTGAGACACATAATCTGGAGTGTGACTCACTGTTCTAACCACATTTAGATTGTTGTCAGTACAATTAGGATTTTGAATTTACAAGTTGGGTTTGGTTGTGTTTTTTTTTTTTTTAATTTAATCAATCACTATGGCAACTGCAAAATTAAACGGGAGATCTTCCTCTTTCCGAGTCCAGTCTGTTGTACGTACTCCTCTTGGTGGTGGAAAAGCAAAGTTAAGGACTTTCTGAACCCCAGCCATTTAATCATAGAATCATAGAATCATGGAATCACTTGGGTTGGAAGAGACCTTCGAGATCATCGAGTCCAGCCATAATCCTATGCCAAACCCACCCCTAACCCATGTCCCTCAGCACCACGTCTGCCCGTCTTCTAAATACCTCCAGGGATGGTGATTCCACCACCTCCCTGGGCAGCCTCTTCCAATGCTTGAGAACCTTTTTGGTAAAGAAGTTTTTCCTAATATCCAACCTAAACCTCCCCTGATGGAATCATAGAATCACTTGGGTTGGAAGAGACCTTCGAGATCATCGAGTCCAACCATAATCCTATGCCAAAACCACCCCTAACCCACGTCCCTCAGCACCACGTCCACCCATCTTTGAAACACCTCCAGGGACGACGATTTCACCACCTCCCTGGGCAGCCTGTTCCAACGCTTGATTTCTCAAGCTTGTCCAAGCCTCCCAGCCTGGCCTCCAGAAAGCCAGGTCTGGGGGACACGAGGACCTACGGAATCCATCCTGCGCCCTCCAGGAAAACCCCTCCAGTGCCAGACGGTGATGCCCAGCGTCAGGGAGAGGGTGAAGTTTCTTGGTGAAGGTGAGGGAGCGAAGGGCCCGAGCCCCCGGCTTGCAGTGGGATGGCAGCACCCGCTCTACCAGGTTTTCCGCTCTTTTCAAATTTTGGGTGCAGGAAAGGTGCCATGTCCAAGAGCGGCCGGGCCCACGGGGCGCTGCTGACATCAGCTCCGGAGGGTGGAAAATGTCTTGTGAGCTATTTAGTAATTCTGCCTACCAGCAGAGGGGAAAGGGTAAAGTCAACAAAGAAATGGATTTTCCAGAATCAGTTTTCTTAAACAAAAATCCCTGGAAAAATAACAAACGCTCTTCTCTGTGCTGGAATTCCCAGCTAGGGAAAACAGCTCCCTCCCTTCCAGAGGGAGCCGTAGAGGCCGGGAGAGGCAGGACGGCACGTGCAGCCATCCCTGTACGCCTGCAAGCCTGGCCTTTAGAGAACGCTCTCCCAAACGGCTAGAATTGTTTCTCCTGTTTTCAGCAATTTTCTTTCCCTCCTTGGGATCGTCCTTGTCATGTAAGCTGCTCTCTCCCTTTGGGCTGGCTATAAAATCCACCGCCTCTTGGGGCCTGTGACCTTTTTCCTTGACTTTTCACCTGGCTGCCTGTCCAGCACTTGGCTTACAGCTTGTGCTGGAAAAGCTGTGAGAAAAGTCGCTGGAAGGGAGGAAAATTCCCCCCCTTGCTGGTGCCGGAGGGCTGGGAAAACTCCCACACCAGCCCTTGCTCTTTGCTCGATTGCATTATGTATTTACTCAGTTTGTCCAAGAGCGGAACGTGCCAAGGGGGAAAAAAAAAGCAAGCGGATTTTTCATCCAGAATAAAAAGTATTTGGGCTGGCTTTGAACCTTAACCAAACATTCGAGCTGGTTTATACAACGTGCAGCTTGGTTCACCTGCGTGAGGGAAGTTAAATATTATAGAATTACACCAGGTTCATTATTTTCCCCAAGTGCGGTCGGGTAAAGCGTTTTTTAAGGCTGCAGAGAAAACACGTTTCGTACGTAACCGCTTTAGTAGCCATTAACGCCGGTCCTGCTTCCTGACACACGACACCCGCGCTGCCGAAGCCAGGGCAATTCCCCGGTGCCTTGCCCACGCCTGAGCAGACCCCAGCGCCCGCACCGCCGCCACCTGGCACCGTTAATAATCCCATTCATTGAACTCTTTATTTGTCCCCTTCCAGGTTTAGGCGTTGACCTCAGATTTACAGGTGTAACTTAACAAGGCACATGTTGCAGCCAGATGTCCCGCGAGCAGATACCACACCTATACCTTGGTACAGGAATAATCCTGAAATATTCATTATGAGGCACGCTCGTGAGATCTGCCTTGTTATTAGAGCACCAGTCTTGCACGTCAGCCGGAACAGATGGAAAAAACTGGGAAATGTATTTAACATTCCTGCTAGTTTCTTAAAAATAATTATCTGATTAAAAGTGCCAACTGTGATTTTCATTTTTCCTTATTCATCGTCCTGGTGAAACTGCAGTTAAATTGGCAGTGATGCAACACCACAGAGTTATGACAGGAATCATAAAAGAAGCAGGCCAGCGAGTGAATTTTAACTCCAGAATACGGGATTTAAGTACCGTCCAACCTCATTAATTTACAACGGGGGCTTTGTGCACTAATCATAACATATAAATTATACATTAGGCTCCTTTCAATCATAATAAATGTGTTGAAGGTACTCTGCGAGGAGCAGCTAGAGAAACAAAGTGTGGTGCACGGCACGGAAATGGCCCACGAGGACTTCTCCTGCAGCGTGTGGGCTGGGACCTCGCTGGGAGCTCCCCAGGGGCTTGCTGGGGGCTTGCCAGGGGTTTTGGAAGGGTCAGTGTCCTCCTCAGGAAGCAGCCACCACAGGAGATGGGATGGGATGGCATGGGATGGCATGGGATGGGATGGGATGGCATGGGATGGGATGGCATGGGATGGGATGGCATGGGATGGGATGGGATGGGATGGCATGGAATAGGATGGCATGGGATAGGATGGGATGGCGTGCCGTGGCATGGCATGGCGTGGCATGGCATGGGATGTGATGGTGTGGAGTGGCATGGCATGGCATGGGGGGAGCAGCATCCTCTCCTGGGCAGGGAGGTTGTGTGGTGTCCCCTGCCCTGGGGCACCAGCTGGTTTGTCTGTAAATGCAATGATTTAATTGGCCATGAACTTATTGAAAACTTCATTCTTTTCCTACTAGTAAGGCGTTGGTGGTGTCCATTGCCATGTCAGAAACCACCGAAGACAAGAAAGTAGAGACCTTCATTCCAACAAAAAGAACTCAGAAGCCTGACCAGAAGCACACATGGCTAAAGTGGGATTAATTTCACTGGACACTGGGTGACTTCTGCATCTGAATCTGCTTTAATCACCCAACGCCCTTTGCAGCCAGTGGAGTGAAACCCGTCCTTTGGAGTGAGGTTTGGGTGGTCTCCATGCGGCACCCACCTTGGGATGACGGGAAGGGTCCCCAGGGGCGCTGCCAAGGCCAGCAGCGGGGATGGAGGTGACTGCGCGGGATGGAAGCCCAGCAACTGGGCAAATCCCATCCTTGTTGTCAAAGGGCTTTGAAAGAAGAAAGAGAATTCCCCAGGCGAACATCTCAGCTCTCACATGTGGGTGAGAGATGTGGCTGAGTGAGATTTGATCTTCTTTTTGGCAACGCAACAGCCAAATTGTGATTCAGGACCGTGTGTTACGCCGGCTGCCTTTTGCCTTTGACTTCTACTTACGTTTAACCCAACGAAGATCATTGTCTTTCTCCATAAACACCTGTTTAGAGTTTTTTAAATGTCTGGTTCCCAAGAGTTGTGTTATAATAAGGCAGGGGTTTAATTGCATTGAACGGAGAACAAAAAGGTATGATTTCTAAAAGGACAGAATACTTATGATATTTATGGACCCATTTAACACACTGCTTTGGTTTAAAGAGGTGGGGATTTACATGTGTTAAGTGCTCCTACAAATCTCCTTTACCCTTTCTTGGAAAAGGGCAACACAATAATAATTGTTAAATTTATGTGTTAAGACGTCTGTACTGTAGAGCTCGGCACATCAGTAAGCTAAGCACAATAGACGATCTGCCTCTACTTTTTATCCTTTAACTATCCGCGCTAAGATGCCTGATTATCCCGCTCCCCGACTAACGAAGCGACTGCTGGCGGGGGCTCCGCCATCCGGCTCCAGCTCCGCCTGTTGTACCTGGCAAGGGGCTGTGATGAAGTTTGGGAAGCTCAAATATATACCTGTTATTTAACGTTAATATAATTTGCTTACGTGGCCAGCACATAACGCGTTGATCTGGTAGCCTGCCAGAGCAGGAGTGGCCACTGGGACCATCGAATGGACCACCAGGGAAGCCCTGGTTCAAGCTGCTCCAAGCCCAAGAGCGGTGCTGAGCCTCTGCTGTCCCACCAGCGCCTGCGGGTGACAGAATCACAGAGAATCACAGAATGTTGAGGGTTGGAAGGGACCTGTGGAGATCATCTGGTCCAACCCTCCTGCCAGAGCAGCTCCACCTACAGCAGGTGGCACAAGGATGGCATCCAGGCGGGTTGGGAATGTCTCTGGAGACTCCACCACCTCTCTGGGCAGCCTCTCCCAGTGCTCTGCCACCCTCCCAGGAAAGAAGTTCCTCCTCGTGTTGAGTTGGAACTTCCCTTATTCGATTTCATACCCATAACGCAGCCTTGTCGCTGCGGGGAGGTGCCACCTCCTGCACGGCGAGTTTCTCGAGGCAGATGCGTAACGCCGTGCTGAAACACAGCGAGTCGCTGGAGCGGATCTTCCTCCCTACCAGGGATAGAAATAGGCTGCACAAAATGTCAGAGATGTTAAATATGGTGCTAATTGCTGTTTGTTTATTCTTCTCCTTAAAAACCTTCAAACCAACTGAAATGAACCTTCCATGAACTTTTATCACTGATAACACAATCTCTTAATTTAGATGCCTGTAGATGAGCAGGCGGGGAAAAGGCACTCGTGTTTATCTTACCCTGCACTCAGTACAGAGCCCTGGAGAAAGTGTGTTTCCAAAGGCACTGATAGTCAGGCAGTCTCCTCTGGGAGAACGGTGTGTTCCCAAATGAGGCTTGTTATGCTGAGATTTATCACAGTTGGATTTTTAGAACTCCTGAATATGCTTGCTTTTCGGATTTTTTTTCCGTACTCCGCTGACTTCGCTGCTATTTAGGGCGGCGTTTCTCTGCTGCAGGCGCGCTCAGGTGAGAAGACGATAACATACCTGCGAATTTCAGGAGGCTGGAAGCAGGGGTTGCCCAGAGCAGCTGTGGCTGCCCCATCCCTGGAGGTTCAAGGCCAGGTTGGACGGGGCTGGGAGCAGCCTGGTCTATGGGGGGTGTCCCTGCCCAGGGCAGGGGGGTGGCACTGGGTGGTCTGCAATATCCCTTCCCACCCAAACCATGCTGTGATTCTATGATGCTAGGATATCCCCAGCGTGTGTGCATGTGTATACAAACACACGTATATATACACCTATCTGATATGTAAACATAGATCAAATATTTATATACATTTGATCAAATGATTACCCAACGTGGCGATGTTATTGAAGCTGTTAGAAGCTGTTATAAGCGAGGCTGGAAAAGGCACAAGACTGGCAGGGCAGTGCTGTTAAAGCCTCCTCTGACACCTGTACTATTTTTCAGTGTCCCATTCAGTTTGAATCTCGATGCCACCCGGACCGTAACACCGGAATACGGCCTCCTACGGCACGAGAAGGACCTGCCCCATCTGCTGAGCTGCTCTCTATTTCTGTCCGGTTTAGCTTGGATAATGTGGATATTACTGTGGTTTTCATGGTGCTGTGGGCACCGGAGAGAAGGTGGAACAGAGAGAGGTGTATTCCCACTTTTAATTTAAATGATCCGTATGGAGACTCAGAGCGCAGCCCCGCTCCCCAGCTGCAGGCGCAGCTTTTGATGGAGGATATATGAATTTATTCAGAGCAATGGATGGTAGCCTTTCGGATTTGAACTCAAATGGCTGTAAAGCAGCTGGAAGTTGGAGAAACGGGGTGAGTTGTTATTAATTCCGTCAGTTAGGCAGCCTCCGGGTCTCACAGCAGCTGCAGCAGACCCGCGCGTGTAACCTCAAGTTCGAGGTTGCTCCGGTTCCCTCTCGAGCTCGGCAGCCGCTGATGGGAAACTGGGAGTAACCGGTTTCTGCTCCCTCCTTTCACTCAGGCTGCTCCCAGTTAAGGCTGTTTATTGGCACAGATATTTAAAGCAAAAAACCGATGAATATTTAATCCCATGGCAGACACTAGGTTAAATTAATAGAACAAAACAATTATTATCCCTTGTCCAGAACCCTTTCCAGCTCTTAATAGGAGCGATGTGCTCAGTAAACAAAACATTGTCTGATATTTAACTTCCTCCAGTGTATTTGTATGCAGGATAATGTGCTTATCCATGGGATCCCGACTCCCCGTGCCCGCGGGCTGCCGTGCTGCAGCCGGGGCAGTCGAGCAAGCGCGGGGACCCGGCACCTTCCGCAGCTATTTTGGCACTTGCTTGCTGCGAATTTTTTCCCAAACTCAGAGCGGTATTTTTCAGCGCTGAGCTCATGCAGTGCTTGTTTACCTGTTGTTGAGGACAGCGAGGCAGGCTTTCCAGCCTCTCCCCGCCAGCCAAGGCCTGGAAACTTCCTTTATCCAGAGATAAGAACGGAAATTCTCTTCTAATCCCAAGGCTCCAGAGGCTGCGTCCCGGAGAAAATGCTCTGCCTTGCAGAGACCGGTGAGAACACTTTGGGAAAGCTGGGGCCGCTGCCCCGGCTGCGGGGAAACTGGCACCACCGTGTCCCTGCAGCCTGGCTGTCCCCCCGGAAAGGGAACGCCAGGAGCCTGTCGTCTCTGGAGAGAAAACTAGGCGAGAGGATACACCTGCGAACGCAGCGGGAGAAAAAGCTGTGGGAGGAAAGGTAGGGTTAAATTAAAATGTTGGTACAACAATAAACACTCAAGAAACTTACCCTGAAAACTAGATGAAATTCATAGAATCATAGACTGGTTTGGGTGGGAAGGGATATTGCAGACCACCCAGTGCCACCCCCCTGCCCTGGGCAGGGACACCCCCCATAGACCAGGCTTCCCAGCCCCGTCCAACCTGGCCTTGAACCTCCAGGGGTGGGGCAGCCACAGCTGCTCTGGGCAACCCCGGCCAGGGGCTCCCCGCCCTCACAGCCAGCAATTTCTTCCCAATATCCCATCTAAATCTCCCCTCTTTCAGGTTAAAACCATTCCCCCTCATCCTATGGCTCCACTGCCTGATCCTGAGTCCCTGCCCAGCTTTCCTGGAGCCCCTTGAGGGACTGGCAGGGACTGGAAGGTCTCCCCGGAGCCTTCTCTTCTCCAGGCTGAACCCCCCCAGCTCTCCCAGCCTGTCCTCCCAGCAGAGGGGCCCCAGCCCTCCCGGCATTTCCATGCCCTCCCACATTCCCACAGCTGGAGACGTGCAGGGCTGGCCCTGGCAGCCCCCGCCATGGGAGAAGGACCTTTCCCTGGCTGTCTCTCAGCTGGGAAGCGCGCCGCGTAGAGCATATGAGCTGGACAGGACAGGCACCTCCCCAGACAGAGGTGACGGGCACTGGGAATATTTATCTACGCTCCACACTTAGCAGCAAAAGTCAGGAATAAGGTTATGGAGTTTTTTTCTCCCAAGACACGTCCTCTTTTCACGTGCATTGAACCTGAGCAGAACAGGAGGACGTTTGTCCGCGGCTGCTGGGCCACCAGCAGCTCTGAGGGGGTGACAAATCTCTAGAGAGCCCGTCCATGACAGGGGGCTTGATTGGGGGTCAATCTCTTCTCCCAAGGAACAAGCGATAGGACAAGAAAAAATGGCCTCAAGTTGTGCTAGGGGAGGTTTAGGTTGGATATTAGGAAAAACTTCTTTATGGAAAGGGTTCTCAAGCATTGGAACAGGCTGCCCAGGGAGCCTGGAATCTGGTGGAATCCAGAAGCCTGGTGGTGGAATCCAGAAGCCTGGTGGTGGAATCGCCATCCCTGGAGGTATTTAAAAGCCGGGCAGACGCGGTGCTGAGGGACATGGGTTAGGGGTGGGTTTGGCAGAGGTTTCTGGTTGGACTCGATGATCTTGAAGGTTTCTTCCAACCCAAGTGATTCTATGGTTCTATGATAGATCACCTTTTGGCTTTGGGTACTCGGTTGGAACGGGAATGTCCACTTGCTTTGTACCAAGACCTTTGTAGTCTACTACTACGAGGAGATTTCAAGTAAATCTGCCCTTACATATTTTGAAGTCGTGGTGTAGAGCATATGCACTTTGCCTGGAGCAGTGGGATTAATTATCATAACGTTGGAGCGCTCTGTGTTACCGGGCTCAAGTAAAAATTAAGTACTTTAACATTAATATAGACTGTACATGAATATACAGTAAACTAATTAGATAACCACTGCTTATAAACCACATTCTTTTTATAACTGAAAGAGTCCTGAGAAACAGACGCTTTCCTATCAAACTCTGTCTCCTCTCGGGGTTCAAATAAATAAATAAAAGACCCATTTCGCTCAAGAAACCCTTCTCTCAGCTCTCCTGACCCCCCAAACTAGCCAAAACCAGAGCAAAATCAAACCTTCCGTAACGTGATGAGCTGGAAGGAGCGATATAGTTGGAACCTTAAACTTTTGTGATTCTATGATTCTGTGATTCTATGATTTAGTCCTTTCCCTGGCCCTGACGTGCCCCCACGCTGCCCCCCCACCTCTTGCCATGCTTAAAACATATATATATATATATATTAGTACAGGTATGTTTGTAGATGTACTATATCTCTGCAAACACATATACCCCCCCGCACACACTGTCTATGTAAAAGCTTGGCTGCCTCTGTGCTTGCTACGAGCATCCAGGTGCCAAACCATTTCTCCGGAGCAGCGGGAGCGCTGGAGCCCCGCGTGCCGGCCGTGCCAGGGAGCGTCCCTTCTCCCTTCTCTCTTACTGGTGCGCACAAAAATTCCAAGAGGTTTGTAGGTGTAACCCCACGTAACGCCCCTGGGTGCAGGTGCGTTCCCGGAGGGACCAGTATGGGGCTGGGAGTGCATCCCGGAACGCTGCTGGGACACATCCCAGCGGGCGCTGGGGTTCCGAGCGCTCGACGGGCTTCCCGGGAGCCTTTGCGGTTCATCCGTTCCCATTCCCCCTCTCTCCTCTTTTCCCTTTGCCTGTTTATCTCCAATCTGTCTATTTAAATTCCTTCTAAACAAGATGGGAATATCTTTATGGCTGTTTGTAAGAATATTCTGCCTCCATCTGTTATTTACATCATTCATTTTCCTGAGGTGTCTCCAACAAATCCTGGCTGGATGCTCTGTATGTGTTATTAATAAAACAGCTGTAAAAATATTAACTGTACGGCCTAATTGTCAGCCCTGATTAAGAGCCAAATTTATCCCCGAACGGATGCTGAGACACGGAACGTGGCCGTTATCCAGACCTGACCCTTGCAGCTCGCTCCTCGCTTTACTCTTTGAACGCTTCCATGGCAGCGCGGAAAAGCCAGCCCTCGCCCGCGCCCCGCCGCGATCCGCTCCGCTTTTCCGTGCTTCCACCCGTGCTCGCTTTATCCTTGGAATTCGCCGCTTCTCCCTGGCTGTAAGGCAGCCTGAGTAGCCACGAGTCACCTCCCCATCGTTGCACCTGGGGCGAAACAGCACCAAAAAGTTTGTCGGGGGGAGCAGGAGCGTCCCATCCCTCCGGGAACGTCCCTGCGGGGGACACGGACCCGCGTCTCCGCAGCCGGCTCCCCCGGGTGCAAATCCCCACTGAAGGGCCGCAGCGTCTCCCGAGGGAAAAGCAAGAGGTGCTGCGCCAAAAGTGGATTTTGCAGCTTTTTTTTGGGGGAGCTTCGCCTTCGGGGAGCATCTCCAGTGCGCCTGGGCCAGCGAGGCAACCAGCACCTGGGGTTTTTTCGCTCTCGACTCTTTTCTAACTGTTTTTCAGGATAAAAGGAGGTTTCTCCCTGCCTCTCCCTGCCCTCCCCTGCCTCTGCGCCGGCTGAGCCTGTCACGGCTCGCTGGAGAAATCTGAAAATATGGCCTGTTACCAGAAATACCAGGGTTTTGTCCCGAAAGGGCTGCGCCGTGCGCCTGAGAGATAAAGCAGAGCGGGATAAGCCTGATTCCGAAGAGGTTTACGGGGACGGAGCGAGCCCCGACAGGCGGCGTTAACCCGGCTCCCTTCGGGGCCGCTCGCCCCAGGATTTCCAGCATCACCCCCAAAAGCAGCCGCCGGGCCGGCTCTCAGCGCCGGCTAATAGCCGGTTCACGCGGTAATTTGCCGAATTTCGGTTAGAAGTGCCCGGTGGAGTCTTTAACCGCTTTGCTGCTTCAGAAATCTTTGGCCGCTGCCGGTTTAAAGGAGCCCGGAGTTCACCGAGCTCCGTCGAAATGTGTTTGTTCGCGCCGGTGCCGAATTTGGGACATGTGTCTTGCAGAACAGCACGTGGAAACCACGGGAGGACGAGCAGAGGCGTGAAGCCACTGCTGCACCTGGCTTGGGCTGATGGTATTTAATTCACTGGGCGGTTCTCCTAAAGCAAGAGAGTTATTTTTAGAGGAAAATATCAGGGTTTAACCGAGAATAGCTATTTTCATTAATTTTTAGCCTGAGTACTCTTCCAACAGACGCCTTCTTTTTCCATTCCATGGTCAAAACTCGGTGCCTGCTCGTGCCCGTTCCTCCGCCTTTGGAAGGGTGACCTATGGTAAGAGTTGAGCCGCTCCCGTTATCTTCCAGTTTTGCAGAGACGTGAGGAGATTGAGGAAAAATTTGAGCGCGGTGCCAGTGCTCTTTCCCAACCGAGGGGTTGTGCAAACCCGGTGGAGAGTCACCGCGGGTGCCCAGAGGACCTGAGGACACCACTGGTCCCTCACCGGGGAAAGAAGCTGCTTTCAGATCAGAAACGCTTTCTAAAGCAACGTTCCCCCTATGATTTAGTAAGAAAAAAAAGAAGAAAAGTCTTTTTTTTTTCCTTTTTTTTTTTTTTTTTTTCCCTGAGAGAAAATCTGTGGAGATTCAAGGTATGCTGCTTTATTTGGGAGCGTTCACTTTTCCTGCGTGCGAGTTGAAAGAAAACTGAAATTTTGCTAAATTTAGCATCGCCGAGATGAAGAGCCAGCCCCACGTTTGACTCCGAGTTGTGCTCTCCCAGGAGCTGTAGTCTGAAGATGAGTGTTTGTGGCATTTTTTATGTTACCATGGGGATTGCTATAGTAACAATTCTCCTAACCCTTCATTTATTAATTTACTTTGTTATAAAACTAAAGGTAAACCAAATAGCCCAAGAAACAATAGCTTTAAAGAGATTTCGCCTGCCCCGCCATCCGCGGTTTAATGTTCCAGCGAAAGGGCCTTGAGTTTGTGTTTAAAGGACAACATTTGCAGATAATTGAATACAGTCAAAAGGAATGAGATTCCACAAGGTTTCCTTTGAGACTGGAGAACAACAGCTGATCTATGTCATAACACATTACAGCGCGCGGCGGTTTAGCAATCCTTCAGCAGAGCATCCCTCGGCAGAAGGGAGCTCCAGCCCTCCCCTGCCCGCCGCGGGAGGCGGAATCCAGGGATGCAGAGGATGGGAAGCTCCAAAAAAGCTTTTCTGCCTCCGCGGAGCCGGGGGGACGACGGGGACCGGCGAGGCGCTGGCATCCGTAAGAAGCAGCCCGGCTTCCGCGCGGCACGGCCGGGAGCGGGGTGGGATGCCGGCGGCTCTCCCCATCCCTCAGCCTTGTGCCATTCCTGGGGGGCCGGAGGGCAAGGAAACGGGCCGCAGCGGCTGCGTTGTGGGGACAAGGCAGGCAGAGGCACAAAGGAAAGGCAGAAAGTCTCAACTATTTTTAAACGCCTGTTTTATTTTACAAGGTGCAAATATTACACTTTGCAGTTACGTAGTAAATACCAGATTACCGGGTAATTATGCTTAAAGATTACCAAGTACTGTACCTGCAAAAATAATTGCTATATTAAGGGCGGTTATTCGGTCCCTTGATAACCCTATAGTTGAATGGTTAGAAACCAGTATATCATTTATTCTCTTCACATAAAAGCGACCGACCGTTCAGGTATTGCATATGATCAATAGAGGTTTTTAATGGAAGTGCTGCTGATCTAACCTAATAACCAGAGTATCATAAAAGGCAATAAGCAGCTTAAAGCAACACGTGAAGCACAGTCTATATAGCAAGAGCGGGAGCCGTTCCAGGGCCCCAAAGGCTCTTCAAATCGCTTTATTTTTATGGGGTAAACGTAACCACGTCAAAACCAAACTTGACATTTTAAAGTGGTTTAAAACTCACTGTAAAAACTCCGCTCCGGGCACAAGCTTTCTTTACAAGGTCTCAGCCCTGCAGCTATTGTGTCTCTGCCGTTCAGCTATCCCGGCTTTATTTTCCATGAGTGGGTTGTGGTGTGCTTTTTTTTTTTCTTCCTTTAACTAAGAATTTTATTGATGTGCCTTTTTTTTTTTTTAAAAAAAAGAAAAAGAAACAATTTCCTCTTTTTATTCTGCGCCGTGTGCTGAGTCTCTTTGAAAGCTAGCTCGGCCATACCGGGGCGGCCGCTGCCTTGACCCACAGAGCTGCGTTTTCGGCCAACGAGGCCAAATTAAGGGCTGAAGCGTTGGGTATAAAACGGGCAATTTCTGAAGCAGGGTCGGGCGGTTTGGTAGCCGATTACCACCGCTTTTCAGCCACATCGCCCTCCCGTAGGCACCTGAAGAGGTGCTGGGAGAGGCTCTGCCAGCCAAGGACGGGTGAGGATGGTGGGTGCAGGGCAAGGTCCAGGCACCCCAAGGGGTGACCCAGCAGTGGGACCTGCCCGTCCCTTCCCTGCACGCGTGTGGTGTCACGAAGCGCACGTAGCTGCGTCCGAAGGCGGTCTAAAAAAAGAAGGAAAAAAAGGAAGCAGTCTACAAAAAGGTGAACTTTGCATTTCTGCCAGCGCAGCAAAGGATCCAGCTTGATTTGTGTAATAAAGCTTTTCACACAGCTCCAGTGAAAGCCCGCCGCGGCCGTGCCCTAAAACGCGGATCTGCGCCAGCAAGGGAAAGCCCCGAATAAATTTGATTCCCAGATGCGGTGGCTTCTCCTTTCTCCTGAGCCCTCCCAGCAGCAGAGAATCAGAGAATCACTTGG
Source organism: Chionis minor (assembly GCA_013398295.1). Taxonomy (NCBI): domain Eukaryota; kingdom Metazoa; phylum Chordata; class Aves; order Charadriiformes; family Chionidae; genus Chionis; species Chionis minor. The sequence goes on along the minus strand of VZSF01003236.1, from coordinate 109,665 downwards.
GTTGCAAGAGACCTACAAGATCATCGAGTCCAACCAGAAACCTTCACTGCATGGATGAACCCCACTCCTCCTCCTGGACGGGGAAGCACTGAGTCCTTACCAGATCTAGGAACTTCCTTTCGGAAAAACTCCTTACCTAACCAGGGCTGAAGTTACTCCTATCTGTTGGTGACTTCATCTTCATGCTGGAGCCCTTCTGCTCAGGGACCCCGGGGAAGGACCGTGGCGGTCGGTCAGGGTGCGCATCCATCCGGCGTCCTGCTTGGGTGCCTGTCACCCATTTTCCCTGCCCTTGTCCTCGTGTGACGGCCGGCGTGTGAAGGGGAGCTCAGCACCTCTCTTCTGGCAGGTTTTGGCAGCAAACTGCCATTATTCCAGTTGTGGATAACATCCTCCCCTGCCCTCCCGGAGGCGAGGAGCCCAGTAAGTCCCATGGGAGAAGCCCAGTGCTGCACCCGCTCATCCCAGTGCATTAGGTCTGGGATGACGCTCGCAGCGTTATGGCTTCGTGGAAGGTCCTGCCCGGCGCCTGGAGTGCCCAGCAGAGCGCCCCCATGCCACTGGGACCACACCAGCCTCCTCCTGCAGCAGGACCAGCTCAGGGGCTGGCAGAAGCAAGGGGTCCCCTGTGCCGGCGGGCGCCAGCGCCCTTGTCCGCCCCGGCGCTCGGCGCGAGCGGCACGGCGAGGAGGCAGTTAGGCACAAAGCGAGCGCAAGGAAATCTGTCTCTTTGTGAGGGAGAAAATGTCATCCTCTACTTAGTGCTGCTTTGCATATTCTTTTGTAAACACAAAACTGGCGTTGGCAGCAAAAACTGCTTTTCTGTGAAAGTTAGAGGGTCACCGTGCAGGTGGAACAGCTCGGAGGGGACAAACAAGGGCAGCTGGGCTCATCTGCAATGTCAGGCTGCATTCTGCTTGGTCCTTCCGTCACCCAGGCACCGAACACGGATCCGAGCCCTTCAGCCATCGGGGCTGGATTCCAACCGAGTGCTTTCCGTGGGCACGGACCCTGTGCCTCCGAGCGGCAGCTTCTTGGGTGCCTGTGGGGACGCCGAGGGGTGCCCTGGGCAGGGAGAGGCACGGCGGGCTCAGACCCGCTCCCAGCTCCGCTCCTCGCCCATGGCACGAGCTTGGCATCCCATGGCACTGCTCCACACCCCCGGCACCCCTCCGTGAGTGGGACCACGTCCTGCCCCTCGCTCCGCCGTGCTCCGGGGCCAGCGGGTACGGAGGGTTGAGGGCTCTCAGGTGCTGAGCCAAAGCAAAAGTAAAGATAATGATAAAAATGGATAAAAATGGATAAGAAATGTCCTGGGCTGATGGAGGCAGCAGAGAGGGTACCTGGGGCTGCAGCGATGGGGAGATGACCGAGGAGCCGGCTCCAGGGGGAGCTGCCACCCACCCCACCGAGGGGCTGCGTCACCGAGCAGAAGTGGCTAAGACATCTCCATATGGCAGCCGGCTCATGTTGGCGGCCCCAAATAGGGTTAGGATGAGCAAGCGGCATTATATTTCATTGTTATTTTTAATATTGGAAATTCAGCCTCCGTTGGAGGCACGGTGTTGCTCGGTTTGCTCGGTATACATAAAATAGCCGCTAGTGACACCATCTCCATTTCAGAGGAACCCAGGGAAGTGTCACAAGGAGAAGATCCAGGAAGGGTAATTTTTTTTTCGAGTTTCCAGCGGCTCTAATGCTGACTGAAATGTTGCAAATCCAAGGTAGCAAATTCTATTAGTGTCTCATTTCCAAGGGTCTTAACTGTGAAGAATGAACGGGATTATTTTGAAGGGAAGCGGAAGGTTTTCATGCTGTAGCACCAAAGCGGAGGGAAATCCAAGGGTCCCACCACAGCCCTGCCACTAAGCACCTCGTTCTGCGCTGAGAAGGATTTATCACAGGATCACAGAATGGTTTGGGTGGGAAGGGACCTTTAAAGTCCATCTAGTCCAACCTCTGTGCCATGGGCAGGAACACCTTCCACGTGCTCGGAGCCCCGACCAACCTGACCAGGAATTTTTCCAGGGATGGGGCAGCCACGGCTTCTCTCGCCAACCTGGGCTGGGGTTCCACCATCCTCACCATAAAGAATTTCTTCCCAATATCTAGTCTAAACCTACCCTCTTCCAGTTTAAAGCCATTAACCCTTGTCCTACGGCAGCAGGACCTGCTAAAAAGTTTGTCCCCACCTTTCTTACAAGCCCCCTTCAAGTATTGAAAGGTGATTCAGGTGCTTCAGCGCCTTTGGACTGATCTCTGCTGGCAGAGTCCTTCCCAGACCAAATGCCCAGCGTTTCCCCGTCGGAGCCATGGCCATGGGGGGGTGGTCAGTGGTCAATCCCACAGGATGAGCCGGCTTGCGGTGCCGGGATCTGAGCCGCAGCCCGCTTAAATAGGACTGCGGAATTACGAATCATATGGCGCCTTTGGAAACTTGACTCCTTGTCTAGAGCGATGATTTACAGCTCTTTCAGCTTATAAGACATTTTCTGCCCTACTTAGAAGTGGGGCAGATTTCCAAAAATGTTTGGGTATTAAAAGATATAGCGAAGCTCTCACCGGGTCCTTCAGCGACAGCGACGCGCTGCCACCTGTGACAGCCAGCAGCCTAGTTTCCAACCGCCGACCAGGTGCCTGCCAAGAAAATTTACGCCGGAAAAAGGAGTGATCCCCATGTGTCGCGGTGCCAAGCAAAGCAGCCCCTGAGCCCCAGATCCTCGGAAGGTATTTTGGCTCCTCTCAATCCAATAGTTTTGGCCGTTGGGTGCCCGCAGAGCCTGCAGGCGCATGTCCAGAGCCAGCGGAGAGTGCCGGAACGCCAGGAGCACCCACTGCAGGGATTGCAGGCGCTGGAGCCGAGCGAGGCGGTGGCACAGGTAGTGCTGCCATCCCACCGGCGCTGCTGAGCATCCTGGAGAGGGCTTCCCAGAAACCCTCTAAAATGATCCCGCGGTGAGATTCCGGGCAACCTTCCACCGGGCACCGGCTGGGAATCTCGCCCCCTGCCCTTGGGTGCCGCTGTGTCAGCGCTGGGGACGAGGGACGTCCATCGGACGCACCGAATGTGCGACGGGCAGCAAAGCTTCCCTGGAACACAGCTGGGCACTTTTAGGTCGCGTTGGTTTAGCCCATGGAAACAGGAAAAATTGGGAATGAAATGGTAAAGGAGAAGGTGCAGGGAGGCTGCCGCACCGAGGCTGTCCGGACGGAGCATAACGTGTTCTCAGAACTTCTGAAAAACTCCATTAGCGCTCTGCGCTTGAAGGTGACATTTATTTTCAATTCTCCCCACAATACGATGATGAAATTACATGAACTTTAAATCAAACTTTAGTGCGACAGGATAAATAAGCCTCACAGCTGACTGCACCGAACTGGCATCGGAACAATCGTGCCGGCGCTGCAATTTTATCATCTTAACAAATGTTTGTTTTCCATTTGCATTTGACAATGGAATTAATAAACGCCTTCAGCAATTTAAGGTTTGTGAAAAAGTGTATCCCACGGCTGGGCTCCTGACCCCACTTATCTCATTTATAGAATTTGTCGTCTTTACGGAATGGCAAATGAGGGGCTTCCGTTTGCATCGCTTCAAATGCCTCCGCTTCCAATTTCGTGGTAATAGTAAGGGCATTTAACAACAATGGTCCACTGATCCGGTTTGTCTCTTACCTGCCCCGCAGCCACCGGGCAATTGTCACATGCAAAAGCCACGAAAGCAGATAACAAAATAGACCGTTACAGGCTTCGGCCACAATGGTTTCGATAATAATTAATATGCAGGATAGCTAGCGGTGTCACACACCATTTCAGACTCGAATTGCATCTGTCAGTCCAAATTCTGACTCCACGCGAGGCATCCAGCACCGAATCTAGTTAGACAGCTAACTGAATTAAAACAAAAATCTACAGATGCATGATAAATGCACAGGATGCTATGTCACACATGAATGACTTCTGTGCAGGCCAAATGACAGATGTATTTCCTCGACTCCAGGCCAGACTCCAGCACAAACCACTCTTCATTTATCAATAATTGGGCCTTAATTTCATTTGGCAGTGCTAGAGCAGCATGCTCAGCTTCCTCTCCAATAGACTAACGCTAATTAGGCTTTTTTTTGGGCATCAATCTTTTTATTTTAGCCTCTAATAATCAACCATAAGCATAGCTATATCTTGCCTTTTGCAAGGGACATGGTAGGCTTTACCCATAACTCATTATTAGCGATAATGGAATGGGAATGGGAACCGTTCTATTATTTATGTCTGCGAGAGCGAGCGGCACCGCGGCAGGAGCAGGGGATCACATTCTGCCTGTTCACATTGAATCAATGTCTTGCTTCGTCTGCCACCTCTTTGGAATGATGAATGTCATGTTCTATTAGTCTTTATATACCAAAAAGGGGATTTGAGTTAAATAGAGTCTATTTATCAGGGCGATTTTGGGGGAGAGTTCAATACAGGCGCGGCAATTGGGATGTAAATGTGGCACACGGTATCCAGGCACTGGGACCATTACGGTTCGATCCTGGAGACTGCTGAGTACTTCTGGCGGGTGCTGGGCGTCTCGACGCCACCCAAAAAAGAAATTAAAAAATCATCTCCACGGGAATTATAGGCACCAGGCGAGACTGGGCTTCTTAACTTCCCGGGATAGTGATGGCAAGCTGTAAGATCCAAAAGAAACGGCTTACGTAGGTGTTTTCCCTCTGTGCCATCACGTATATGTACATGTATGTGGGTGTATGTTTGTACACGCACGCACACACACACATGTATTTATAGGGAAGTGAATTAATGGACACGGGAGCATCCATATGCATAAAGGCAGAGGTGGGATAATCATCTAGCTTATTTACACCGCACATTATGCCGTCGAAGGATTTATCCCTGCAGAGCCCAGCTTTGCGGCTGAATTCCCGGCGGTTTGGAATGCAGGGATTGAACTGACCTTGGTTTACCTAAGTTTTGATCTTATCACCCGCCTTCCCTAGAAGCATGATCTCTCCGAAGCCTTTTTCTGCTGAAAAGACCGTTGCCATTTGCCGAGGAGACCTCAGCTTTCGGGAAGTGTCGAGCCCTATCGATTTGCTCCGGGGATCGGGGCTGTTCGGGGCTGCGCGCGCTCCCCTCGGTGTTTTCGTGCGGCGCGCTGCGTTTATTGGCACGGACTAAATCAGCGATGTGGTCCTCGGGGCTGATTGCTATGCCCAGATGATCTGCTGGAGTTTGCTGCGTGATCCAATCCATGGCATAATTGAAGAGGATGAGGAACAAAATTCATCCTTGTTTCACCCCAGTAACTACGCCAAATTCAACAGAGAGCTCTCCATATGGTCCAACACAAGTTAGGTAATGCGTATATTATGCCATAATAAATGAAGTCTCATAGGTCTTAGTGGCTAGTTATTATCAAAGATCTTCCCTAGCAATTCATTGTGATTGGAACGGAGTGCAGCAACTGGAAAAATGATAAATAGTGCTGCCGCGCGGTTATGATAGGGATGGAAAAATCTGGGCTTGCAGTCTTTTCCTAAATAACAGTGTGCCCACATGTGTTCGCTCTCCGCTTTGGGAAAAAATCTTACCGTTCCAAATTCAAATTCATTTCTTTCCCGGATGAATGCAGACGTACTTCAAGGGCCTCTTCCCAAATAAGCTGCGTAAGTCCTGGGAGACATCTTATCCCAGAGGGTAAGAAATCTGGGAGCGCTCATTAGCTCTAGCGTTGTTCCAGCAAGGGAGCAAAGGCAGAGCGTGACTGGCTCTCCTTTCCTTTCACTCAGCAGCATCCAAATAAGTGCAGTATTTTGACACTTTAAGGTTTCAAGCAGATCCTAAAACTTATTTCTGGTGGGGAATGCACTCAGATTCCCATCCTTCTTCTCCTTCGTTGTTGTTGTTATTTTCTCATCATTATTATAATTAAACTTGCTATGTAATAATTAAAATTACTCCAAAAAAAAATAGTTCAGATGGGAATACCAGATAATGGAACAACATTCCACAGGGACAGCAGAAGTGCCACTGAGGATATAATTAACCACATGACGAAGTACCTGTAAAAAGTTGATTTTCTCTCCAGCTCCGTTTCTATGACCCCAAGTGCATTAAGCGGCCATGTTGCAGTGCTGATAAATTATAGAATTATTTCTCACTGCTACCCTCTACAGTGGAGAACTTTATGGTCAGTGGGCTACCTGCCTTGCTTTTTTTTTTTTTTTGGCTTGATGAGAACAACAAGGAGGCTCCTTCCTCCTGGTCCGGGCGCTCCTGGCTGTTACGCATGTGTCTCTGCGAACGGAGACAGCCCAACAACCTCCAGGACACGCAGCGTGGCCGCTTCACGTAACCACCTGAGTGGAGTTTCTTACCCCGAAAGCACCTTTTTCCCCTTTCTCCTTATTTGATTTATTACATGTGGTTTTCAAAATCGGGAGTTAACTCCCAACCATACCTTTGCTGTCTAAAGCAACGGCACGGAACAAAACGCATTGGTGTTTCTTTTTCATTCTGAACGTGGAAGCAAGAAAGACCAAATCTTCACAGAAGTCTACTCCAACTCAATAGACTGATTACCCAATTCAAGTCCTGATTATTTGAAGATGTGCAACTCCTTCTACTGTCCATTTACTCAAGCTGCAAGCCTGCCACTTAAAAAAGATTTGTTAATGAGGTTTCCGTGCCACTGGCCCCTTAACATTTCTTTTTGCCTATAAACTAATTTTATTGTTTTACTATAGCGAGGGAAATTGCCGCCGTAGTCTCGGAACGAAAAGTGTTACCCTATTAAAGATAAATAGCTGGTTAACAAAATAAGATTTTAAAAAAAATATTATTTTGGAGTAAACAAGAGGTTGCTAAGCTTTGTAGTATTATGGAGCTTTTTACTTTCCTTCTTGCTTCTTCCCATCAAACTTGTCACCCGAAAACTCCAGGAAAGGGCTGGAGGAGGGATGCGCTGGCGGCAGGGCTTTGTTCTCCATGCTCTCCCTGGGTGGAAAGATGGGTGCTCAGATGGGGAAAGAGGACCCTGCTGCCAAAATGCAGTTTTCCCAGGAAAGGTCAGGGAGGAACGGGCACCCAGCCCGCTCTCCAGGCTACTCCCAAGCTTCACCCGCCGGCTGAAACCCCGGGAATGCCATCCCTGTGCGCCCAGCCCGAGAGAGCTCCGTGCTGGGACCGACGGCGTCTCTCCGGAGAGCGGGGCAAGGTGTCCGGGTCTAGTGGCATGCCGGGACACAGCCCGTGGCCCCGCACACCCGGCGTCCCACAGCTCTGCGCCCTGCCGGTGGAAGCACCCGGAGCGCCCGCCGCACCTTCCCTCCCGCTGCCCCCGCTTATCGATACCTTCCTCATTCCCAGACTTTTCTGGTCGGTTACCATGGCAATCCCTTGCCTCCATAGGGTCCTTGTGAACTTGTTTACCATCCCAATTATAACATTTTCAAATCCAGGCTGATTATGACAGCTCTGTGTCGCCCATCTGTGCCTGATCCGATCAGCACTTCCACAACAATGCATTGGCAGGTCACGGCCGCCCCGCAGCCCCCGCTCCCCCACGCTCCCCGCAGCCCCAAAGCAGCAAAATTTGGATGCTTGCGGGAAGGGGAGGACGTGCCGCTCGACGCCCAGCCTGCGGCACCGAATGGGAGGGCAGAGGAGCAGCGAGGGGGCACCCACCATGCCGGCAGCTCCCGAATTTCCCGTAGAGAAAGTAAAATGCCAAAAAAACCCAAACTTTTCTGTTGACTTCGGGATCACGTCCCTGCTTGTCTCCTTGTGGAGGGGAGCTGGCACGTCTCACCGGCCACGCAAAAGAGGGGCAGGCAGGTGGGGAGCCATGGGGTGCAGGATCCCTCCACCTGAGGGTGCTTCAGGTAGAGTCTTCTCCTCTCCTGTCTGGTCCAGGTGGACACATGGCTGGGAAGGACCTGACTGAGGACGGGATTTCATTCTTCTGAGCCTGGACCTGCTGGCAGCTCTGGGCACTGGTGACACGGGGGATGCGCCCAGGTTGGGGACACAGCTTGTGCCACTGGACCGTCAGGCTGTTAGAGGAATTCTGACCGGCTGAAGATGGTCAACTAGTGAAGGTGTAATCTCAGCAAGTCCTGCAGGTGCAATCAAACTCCCGCTACAATAATTACAGCGCGCCTACTCCTTTTCTCCGCGTACAGCTCGTATGAGGCAGCCTGATAGTAACAGCTAGTAATTGCCGACGGTGTTCAGGTGGGCACAAGAAAATTGATTTTTTCCAGAGCTTGGGTTTCAGCAATAAAAGTATTCCCAGGCACTGCTTGGGAAATCCCGGCCGTGGTGTCAGCGTGAGGGGACGGCGTCTGTCATGGAGGAGACGGCTCTCATCCTGCGCTGCCCTGCGGAGGGCAAGATGCTGGTGCAGTTATAGCAAGGATTTATTTGGCCTGAATATTAAAAATGGGTAGGATACAAACATTGAGAAAAAAGCAAAACCATATTCCTTTTCCTTTGCTGCTTTTTACGGCTATTGTTGAAAAAACAGTGTGGTTTCACACCCTTTGGAAGTAAACCGCTTTTTCTAGTAAAAACGACGTTTGTCCGAGGCGTTGGTTCAAGGGATGGGTAGTGTCTCTTACAGCCAACAAAAACCAGACCAGCTTCGAGGCACACAAGCCCTTCGTCAGACCCTGCATATTCCCAGCGAGATTTCGTAAGGAAAACCTGATACTTTAACAAAGAAGACAGGAAAAAGGTATGAAAAACCAGAAGCTTGAAGATACCCGCCAAAGAATAGATTGCAATGGATCTCTTAATCCTGCAGGCAGGAAGGTACTGAGATCCGCGGTGGGAATTACAGCCAAATCATTTCAGGCTAGAGATAAGCAGGTTTTGGTACAAATTTTCAACAGGGATGAAAATTCAGCCATTGGAAGCATCTAGCAAGAGCTATAATAGAAAGCCTGTGCCTTCAAGTCTTAAAATCAAGACAGATACCCTTCTGGAAGCGTCTCCAGCTCAGCAGCAGGACTGTGCTGGATGCAGCTATTCTGGGGCTTAGATTAAATTAAAGGATGATAATGGTCCCTTGTCTCTGAATCTGTAAAAGAAAAGTACACTTTAAAAAAAAAAAAAAAATCTGTGCTGGTGTCACCGGTGCCAACTTGTGACTCAACCGCAACATGCACATATTTCTCACAGTTCGGGATTTTTCCAAATCACTCGGTGTTCTCAATGGGTTCATTATGAGCCTCTGAAAGAGCATTGTTAGCATCAGCCCTGGATGCAGCCTCCGCTCCCTCCGCTTCCGTCCCCTCCCCAAAACCCCGGCCATCCTGGGGAGCGCTGCTTCCACTGGGTTTTCCCGATGAAGATAAAGCAAATCTGGCTGTCAGCATGTGTCTGATTAAGTATATTCTGACTCTGCTTAAAAAAAAATAAAAAATTAGAAGAGCTTTGGCGGATCGCTGGAAAAGTGCAACGGTCCAGATGTCCTAAAGAAGTTCCTGAGAGGCGATGTAAAAACAATCTTTCTCTGGCAAAGAGCAAAACAAACCAAAACACAACAGGAATTCGTGGTCCCTCAATGAAAACATTATAATCTTCCACAAGTAGCACGTTAACTGTGTGAAGGCTTTCTTCACGTCTGTGGACGCCTGCCTTTACCGCCATCACTTTCCCATGTCCGGAGAAGTCACTTTACGTGTAGTTGGATTTTTTATGTGGAAGAGTGTTATCCTCTGCCTTTTCCCAAGCTCTGGTTGCTCGGGGACCGGGAGGTGGAAGGGCAAAGCCCTGCTGCTTCTCCTTCAGCGTGGGCTCCACGGCTCCTCTGCTGGGTGCCTCGGAGGCAACGGCACAGCTTGAACTGCAGGGAATTCCGCAGTTTTGCAGCGATGCGTAAAATCGGTATGATTTCTAGCAACCAAATGAACTTTGGTTTCAGAATGAACGCTAAGTTATGGTGGGTTTTTTTTGCTTTTCTTAGAATCAGGGAATCACAGAATGGTTTGGGTTGGAAGGGACCTTAAAGCCCACGTGGTGCCACCCCCGGCCCTGGGTAGGGACACCTCCCATAGACCAGGGTGCTCCAAGCCCTGTCCAACCTGGCCTTGAACCTCCAGGGATGGAGCAGCAACAGCTTCTCTGGGCAACTTGCACCAGGGGCTCCCCACCCTCACGGGCAGGAATTTCCTCCTAAGATGTAATCCAAATCTCCCCTCTTTCATCCGCTAATTATTGAAAGCCAATTCCCAGTATCTAATCTAGCTTTCTGGGGAAGTAGAAACCAGTTGTGAAAGACAGCGCTTGCTGCTGGCCTGGGTTTGGCTCTCCGGGAAGAATGGCATCAGCTCCTGCCCAGCAGGCATTCCTGCCACAGCACCTCTGGCTTTCCCTAGGGATCTCAGCTCCTTGTTCAGCCCTTCCTGGAGGGACACAGCCAGGGTCCCGGCATCAGGCGCTGGAGCTGCAGGCGGTGTGTGCCACCAGAGCCGGCGGGGTGGCGTTTCCCTCCCCGCTACCCCAAGCCTGGAACGGAGCACGGATTTATTCTCTCAGTACAAACATCACAGGAGATTATAGGCTTGAACAGGCTTCCAAAGCACCATTTCTCTCTCTTTTTTTTTTTTTTTTTTTTTTCTCATCTCATTTTCATCCCATTTCTGTTTCTCTGATTCCAATTTCAAATTCTGGAACGGCAATTGAGAGCCTTTTGCTTACGAGCAGCAGCAAAAGCTACCAGTAACTTAATGAGTGGGCAGCACTGGCGTGCAAACAGCCAAGTAGCATATCTCCATCCTCCTCCTGCCCATGGTCAGGCTGCCTCTCCTCGGGTTGGAAGGAGAATTCCCATCCTCGGCCGCATCTGCCTGCCCCGCATGGCTGCCCCCCGCGCTACCATGTGGCCGGGGGGAGCTGCTTCTCTTTCAAGCCATTTGCAACAGCCGAAAAATGATGGGGTTTGGGGTGGTTGGGTGGGCTTTTTTTTCAGCTCCATTTCCTGGTTTTGTTTGCCATTAAATCCTAACTTCATTTCAGATGTGCCTGTGGCAGACAATTTTAGTTAAACGCTGCCTTGACTGCCAGCATACTTCTACCGCACTTTGTTTTTTAATCCCACTAAACTGAGAACATCTTTCACATAGTTTGGAGAGACACAGCTGAAAAAAAAAAAAAAAAAAAAAAGAGCACAGAAGGCCCGGTTTTAAAAATGGATGTGTCTGTGCATGAGGGATGGGCTCTGTTTCTCTTCCTTGTGTCGGTAGCGCCTGCCGCCCCTGCGAGCCCACGGCCACCGCTGCCAGCCGAGACGGTGCCGCAGCCGAGGGCCGGCTTCTGCGAGGGCAAGGGGAGAAGGACACGGAGGAGTCTTCCATCCTAACGTCCCCTTCCCCTGCCTAGGTGTTACCCCTGCGGAAACCCGCGGGAAGCACGAGTCGTATTCACAATTTCCATGCTCCGTGGGCGGGACGGGTTCCCGCGCCATGGGCTGTGTCGGGGGGACACAACGTCCAGCGGCGTGCCGTCTTTCACGCTGAGCTTTGGCTTTACCCTTCCTTGAAGAATACTTACAAACCACTTAACTTCTGCCCAGCTGAGCCTTTTCCTCCAGGTGGTTTCCTTTGCCGTGAGCAAGGCGCCCCAAGCTCCCGGTGTGCCGAAGGATGGGCTTTTCCGATGGCGGGGTGGGCTCCGCGTGGCCGGTGAGCGCGAGCCTCGGGCCCGCGGTGCTGAAGGGTGGGCGAAGCCTTTATTAATTGATGGGATGATTCAGGACAAGAAGAAATGACCTCAAGTTGTGCCAGGGGAGGTTTAGGTTGGATATTAGGAAAAACTTCTTTACCGAAAGGGTTCTCAGGCATTGGCACAGGCTGCCCAGGGCGGTGGTGGAATCGCCGTCCCTGGAGGTATTTAGAAGATGGGTGGACGTGGTGCTGAGGGACATGGGTTAGGGGTGGTTTTGGCGTAGGATTATGGTTGGACTGGATGATCTTGAAGGTCTCTTCCAACCCAAGTGATTCTATGAGTCTATGAGTCTATGATTCTATGATTCTATGGTTCTCTGATTCTATGATTCTATGATCTTCCTTGTTGGATCTTTGGTTTAGATCCAATTTCCAGGGCATTTGAAAAACAAACCAGAATCACTTGGGTTACCTAAGTTGACTACTGTGTTATTCAAACCAGAAAACTTCTATTAATACACGACAGGACAAACGCCTCGATTCCTTCCGAGGGACACGGCCGTGTCCTGCAACTCAACCCGAGCCCCTGCTCCCGCACCGCATCTCCAGCATCCCCCAGCATCTCCATCAAACTCCACAGCTCCTTCTGACATCTGACAAGGGCTCTAAATCCCTCCAGCTCCGCTGGTGGCCCCGCTGCTCGCTTAAATACAGCCCGGGCTATTTGATTACCGTGTGCCCTACGCAAATCTTGCCGACGCCGCTACCTTTCCAGTAATCTCTTAATTCTCTTGACTCTCCGGGAAGACGCTGCCGCTGGATTTCAGGCACTTTCTTCCGGGCAGGGTTTTGCACGCAAGTGTCGTGCTGCACCGCTTGGCTTTAGGCCCGGGGCTGGATTTAGTCATAGAGTGTTAATTTTAAATTCTTAAAAAAAACCTGAGGGTGAAGTGGGGAGGGCGGCTGGAGATTTCGGCTTTATGAGTGGCGGGAAGACAGATTCGGCGTCGTGGCACAGCGGAGGAAAATTCAAAGAAAAACCTGTTTCCTCTTGTTTTTGGTGGGAAACGGGTCAGGAGCCGAGTTCACCCCCCGCCGGCGGAGCATCCTCGGGGCCGCCCGCTCCGCCAGCCCTTCCTCCGCGGGAGGGGAAGGAGCTTTTCTGGCTTTTTCGGTGGCAAAGCCTCCTTCTGCAAAAAAGCCCCTTTTCCGACAAATCCGGGCTTCCCGGCGAGGCTGGCAAGGGGTGAGAAAGGCAGCTCTGTGCGGTGGGGGGGGTCGCTGGGAGCGGGGTCTGGCCGTCCCCACGGTGGCACGACCCCGAGTCCTTCTTGCAGCAGGCAGCAGTGTCGAGCGGGGCAGCCACGCTGGGGTACCCGCCCTCTTAAATTAGTCCTTCATTACAGAAAATAAATGAAAGGTGAAAGGCTTGCACAGGCTTGACGTGATGGTCTTCCTGGGACCTCAATATTTGATATGNTATCGGATATATTGTATATACTGTATATTGTATACACTGTATATATTAGATATGTTGTATATATTGTATATATTGGATATATTGGATGTATTGGATATTGTATACACTGTATATATTGTATATATTGTATATATTGTGTATATTGTATATATTGTATATATTTCATTACTTTCTTATTGGTATCATTACCTTTTCTTTTGATTATTAATATTTCATTAAAGTAGTTTTAGTTTTCTTTTCAGCCCATAAGTCTCTCTCCCATATTTTCTCTCTCCCTGGGAAGGGAAAACGATGTTAAAGGGAGCATCTGCCGTTGGGTTGGTGGCCAGCCCAGCCCAAACGGTGGCCGCACGCAAACTTACCTGTGGGTTTCCACCAACTGCTTTTGGTAGCAGGTTGTCACCAATTCCCTCCCCACCCCAGACCCCTGCCCTGCTGCCGATCCCGGGCGAATAGCCAACCTCTTGTCCTCGTGATGAAAAATTAGCTTTTTAACTCAGAAAATTTCAGGTGTGCGAGGATAAACCTACTTTTTTTAAAAAAAAAAACCTTTTTTTTTTTAAACTGGGGATGACTGAAAGCCAAATGATCAATGACAGCAAGGACAAGCTGCGTCTGAACCTTCAACTGATTCGTGTTAAACTTTGGCTCTCTGGAAATACAGATCATGTGTTTCCTGGAGATAACGTACGATGAAGATTGGTACTTTTTTTATAGCTCATTTTCAGAGCGCACGCACCAGAGAGAACAATATTCAGGTCTTCCTTAAACGTGCTCCAGGAAAAAATATCAAGGGTCACATCTCAGCTTGGGTAGACTGATAGAAATGGTCGGATATAAACTCCTCCACGAGAGCTTCCAAAATGTGCCTGTTTATCTGCTTCCACCCTGGCAGTGTCCCTGGCAGAGCCGGTGTCGGTGGTGGGACACTCCTGTCCCGTCCCCGGGTCTCTCTCTTCCTGCCCCCACGTAATTTATGCTCATTTTCAAATATTACATGTTTGGTCCCAAAATATCCCCGCTTCCACTTCCGAGATTTGTCGGGAGAGGGTGAATAAAGGTGATTTGCTAAAATGAGGGCTCGATATTCAACTATCCGTCTCATTCACCTATTTTTGACGGTTTATTATGATCGAAGGTGCAACTCCATTGAGAGAGCAGCGCCGGCTGAAATTTTAAAAAGAATGGGGAAAATTGTATGCGGTTATAGAATTTTTGATATGCGTGTTACGCTTTAATCTGAGCAACATTATCATAATTTAACAGAGGAGATGTGAAACGTTCAGATACAATAGCTGATGTAATTAAATGTAGACGGGAGTTTGCAGGGAAATGACAGGTTTCCATTTTCAGTACAAACACTCTTCCAAAAATTACGGGTGCTCAGCAACAACTATGACACCTATCTAAATTCAGGAAGCACAAAATGTTCCCATTCCCATTACCAGCGAACGCGGAATCAGAAAAATCCCACCGAATGGCACAGACGACGCGGCGGCCACGGCCATGGCGGAGGAGCGGGAGGCAGGGCTGACCTTGGCACCTCTTCCAAACCTTCAAATATAAAGCCTGAGGGTGGTTTTGCCGTGGAAGGCTAAAAATGCTGCTGTTCTGCCTCGCACCCGAGTGACACGCGGCCACGCCGTTTTATTTTGTGGGCAGCGGTGACCCCGCGCTCTTCCACGGGGCTCCTGCCCTCTGAGCTCTTCCTCCTCCTCCTCCTCCGGCCACCTGCAGCCCTGTACAAGGGGCTGTGGGAGGACGCCGGGATTTTGGGGACGTTAGCGGGATGGCGGGCGTCAGCGCGGAGTGGCGGTGCGCGGGAAGGAGGGGACCGGGAGCTGGGGGGGAGGCAGATGAGGGGGTGTTGGCTGGCTTTATTGGCTTAATGGCAACGCAACGATTGCCTCCGCTCAGCAGATGAAGGAATGAGTCAGAGGGACGGGGATGGTGCGCGCAGTGCCGTGTAGGACATCTGTGTCACGTCAGGCGGCGGCGGCCTCCCCGCAGGCTGGCCTCTACCCCCGCTGCCAGCCTCCCTCCTCTCCCTTCGCCTCCTTCAGCTCGTTTTCACCCGGATAAGCTCAAACGCCCGGCGCTGGGGGCACCTGAGGGCTGGGGGGGTGGGTTTCTCTGAGGTGGGAGGTTCTGCAGAGCAGCAGGGACTTGCTTTCACGTCAACTATTCCGTTACTGAAAACTAGGGGGAAGAATTACACCGGGCTGGGAGCCGCCGATAAACAGGCAGCTGGCAGGAGGGGGGAAATTTCCTTCTTCCATTACCTTGTGCTTCTGCAAGTCACAACTTTGTCGGTTCCGTGCCTGCGGATTTAGAAACCCGATGTCAGAATTCCCCCTTTTTCCATCTCAGCACTGGGCCAGCTGCTCAGCGGGTGAGGGAAGCGCCGGGAATAGCATCCTCTGTCCCTGCAGACGGGCAGGGAAACCAGGCGCGGGAATCACAGAGCTATTCTCCTTTCCCTGGTCATTCCCAAAGCCGGAGGGGAGCGGCGCGTTGGCCTTGAACTTGAAACCGCTCGCCTTAAAAGCAAAGGAAAACGGCAGAAAGTCCTTGCTCCCGCAGAGGAGCTCGTGAAGATGGAGAAGGGTCAGGTCCACTGCCGGTGCAAGTCAACGCCGAGAGCCGGGCTGGTTCGTAGCCGTGCAGGACCTGCACCGCGAAGCTCGGCCACGGAGCGGATGCTAATTAGCGTTTGCTGGTGTAATTAAAGCAAGCCAGGAAGGAGGGAAGGTGGGCTGGTTTGGGGAGCGCTCCCCGGGGCTTCCCAGCTCAGGTCCCCCCCGGCTGCAGAGACCTTCTCCCTCCGTGTCCCCGACGGCCAACCGCAGCGGGGCTTTTGCTGCCGGATAAAATCCTCCGGCTGGGATCCACTGCCAAAAAACCGCGGGGCTGAGCGTTCCGCAGCCCTCACTTGCTCGACCCGGGAGCGCCACGGGAATCCCTGAGCGGGGCCGGCACCCGATCCCGCCGCGGCACGGGGGATGGAGGTCCCCACGAGGCGCCAAGGAGGGATGTCCGCTTCCAGTTTGCACCAAGCCCACAGAAAAACAGGCAAATGAGAACTTCTTTGCAATTGCACAGTACGCAGATCCAGGCTCCTCCGAGTATCTTCACCCAGCGAGTTTGCCAGGGAAGTACACAGCTGCCTGGTAGTGAAATCCGCTCCCATGACTGGGTAGGAAAACAGGAGATTTGGTGCTGCTTGTAAGATCTTCCTCCTCCTCCCATGCAAAGCTCCTTTGCTTGGTAGACAGTTCTCGTGAGCGTTTCAAGCAGAAGGTAGCGATGGCGACTTGGCAAGACCCCCGCTGAAAAGCCGTGTTTGGATCATGAATCAGTACCAGCATCGCTGGGTAAAGGAACATTGCGGGAGGATTTATCGCGTAGCAAGCTACCAGCGGATCTGCTTGTCACAGATCGTGTTAAAGGCTACAGATAAAAGGTTTGCAGTTTACAGCCCTGGAAAATTAGAACGAATTCCCCGCTGCGAGCACACAGCGATGACTAGCAGAAATCCTCCCTGAGACACTAAGTTGGACCGAGAGCCGCAGCTGACTGATGACAAAACCCGCTCCAAGGACACGATGATGTCCCTGGACGTTGGAAAAGCAAAGCCCGGGGACAGGCGGGCCAGCGGCCAGGCTCGGCGCCCCGCAGCACCCTGCGTGCGGAGATGGGGCACGGTTTCGTCAAACAGAAGTCAGGGAGCATGACAAGAGGGCTAAAAATTACATGAATTTAAGAGAAAAATTGGAGAGAAAAAAAAACCATTTAAAAAATACATGAATTGGAGAGGAGAGTTTTTCTGCGCACTTTCTTTGCTGGAAAGACTTTCTGCTTTTTAATTCAGGACTTCTGACCTGTAACGAAAATCTTTCCCTAGCCAGTTTTTTCTTTTTTTCTTATTTAAACTTAAGATCTTAAGATGTGCTGTTCCAGAAGTCTTGTATAAAATGATGCTGCTGTGAACCCATCCTCCCCCAGCTCTGCAGCCGGCTACCGGCTGAATTCAGGGAAGTTCGGATCAAAGGCAGCGACTGACCTGCCTGTGGCTGAAGGGCTCAAACCCCACTTCTAAGAAGGCAAAAACTTCATAGCTTCGTCCAACCACCCTTCCCAATTATTCAAAATTAAGGAGTTCTGCTTAAAACTGCAATTGAATCTACGCGCCCGTGAAGAAAATCAGTCACGCGCCAGGCGAGCACGTGGAAAAGGGGAACTCTGCTTTCAACACGCCCTTGGGAAGGACTCGGTGGACTCATTCAGACAGGTTTTAGGATGCTCAAGCTCAATACACAAGCGTAAAACCTCTAAAACATTGAAACTAATGCGTCGGAAAAAAAATTAAGAAGTTTGCCGAAAAGGTTTCTAAAATGAGAGCCCAGAATTTTTCACATAGGAGGGATGTACAAAAGCTCGGCGAACATGTTTTCTCTTTTCAAAAGCTGTTTTCTAAATGTCAGTTTTATCGCCTTTTTTTTTGAACCATTTATGACCATATGTGTTTTTATGATATTCACAACATGCTTGTGCCACACAAGATGCAAATGTAATTTCCTGTTATAATGGCACAATATGCATAGCAACAAATGAGGAATGAGTGACACAAAATAATGAAAAGGGGCTCTGTGTGTGCGTGCGGGTGCGCCTGGAAGGGGGGTTTTTTCCCCCTAGAAAGGGAATTACCCGGAACACTGAGTGGGGTTTAGGCTCCTATTCCTGCACAGCCGGTACCCACATGTGGGATTGGACCAAAACTCATTCCAAGGTGTCTTTCAACTCTTCCATTAGCAATTAGAGAAACCTCTTCGTCACAGATGCCACCTCTTTGTAGGAGCAAGAGCTGGATTGTCCACTAATTGCCCGATTATGGCTGCACCCTCTCCAGTGGGTCCATTCCCCAGGTGATCCCGGTTTCCATCCGGGCTGGAAGAGTGGGAAGGACTGTGGTGGAGGAGAGTGGAGGAGCCGACATCTCCCCGCAGTGGCCTCCTGGAACCAGGGGGCCTTGGAGAAGGACTAATAGTGGCATGAGCTCTTGCAGCGTACGCAGTTTTCGGGAGAGAAAAAGGTGAAAGATGTTGGGAAAAATGGCTCCAGGAAGACATAAACTGGGAAGGTGCCTGGGCACAACTAGTCAAACACCAGCTCTTGAGAGGCAGCTGCTGCCCGTGCAGGTCTCCGCTCCCTCTGCACAAACGCCGCGGTGGTGCCACCCGTGAGGGGACAGTGTGGGGTGAGGAGGGACGAGGGGAAAGGGAAGGAAAAGGAGACCCAGAGCAGGGCAAGGAGGGGAATAGCGATTCCCCAGCTGAGAGCCCAGCCCCTGGCACCACCACGGGGAGTCCTCGGGAGATGGGAACTCCTCCACCTCTACCGCGTGGAAAGCCTGACCTCCTCCAGAGGTAAAACCTCTAAGCTTTTACATCAGTGTGGCCGTTCGGGATGGCCACATCCCGAGGGATGGCTTTGCCCCAGGGCATGTGCTGCACAGGAATGCCACCATCTCAGGGCACGAAGGCGCGGCATCGCTTGCGCCCAGCTCCTGCCCCACCACCGCATGGGACGAAGGCTCAGCATTGCCCACGTCAAGCTTTGGCGGAGCACGCAGCGATGCCCAGGCACGTTCCTTCTGCTGGGGGTGCCTGGTTGTGCCGTGGTCACCATCATGGTACTGCACTGGTGCAGAGGGGCTGCCATGGCTTTCCTGCTCCTTTTGAGAGAATCACAGAATCACAGAATGTTGAGGGTTGGCAGGGACCTCTGGAGATCATCTAGTTCAACCCCCTGGCAGAGCAGGGCCACCTATAGCAGGTTGCACAGGATGGCGTCCAGGCGGGTTGGGAATGTCTCCAGAGTCGGAGACTCCACCACCTCTCTGGGCAGCCTCTGCCAGTGCTCTGCCACCCTCAAAGGAAAGAAGTTCCTCCTCGTGTTGAGATGGAACTTCCTGTATTCGAGTTTGTACCCATTGCCCCTTGTCCTACCACCGGAAAAACCCTGGTTGTCTCCTCCTGGCACCATCCCTTTAAGTGTTGATCATCATTGATGAGATCCCCCCTCAGTCTTCTCTCTTCCAGACTAACAAGACCCAAATCCCTCAACTTTTCCTCATCAGAAAGATGCTCCAGCCCCCTCATCATCTTCGTGGCCCTTCGTTGTCCCTTCTCCAGCAGTTCCCTGTCCCTCTTAAACTGGGGACCCCAGAACTGGACAAAGCACTCCAGTTGTGGCCTCCCCAGGGCAAAAATGAAAAAAAAACCCGAGAAAAGTTGGAAAATGCATCGTCAGGAAACGCTTGGTTAAATACGGCTTGCACGTGTCACCCGACTCGCTGAAACAAATCCGATAAAGAAGCAAATAAACAAGGAAAGGGAAAGAATTTCCTGGGATGAGACAGGTGTTTGGGGGCTGCCGGGGGTTTTTGGGGGTGCCGGGGAGTGAGGGCAACACGTGCGGGGCAGCATGGGCTGGGGCGGCCGCGGGGGCTCCATCCCTCCCGGCCCACTCGTTGCCCAATAACGGAATAAAAAGGGGCTTTCAGGCCGTGCAGCTGACAGCGACTAATATTACACCGCCAAAAATGAATTTTCAAACCAGCTGCGAACTTCAAAAGCCCGAAGTGAAATATTTTATTTCCTATTTTAAGTACGCTCCGAGTGCGCGACACATTGCGACCGGGGCTGGCGGGGAAAACGTTCGCTGAAACTGTTCCTCTCGCAGGAAAAAGCTGTTTGAATGAACCCAATTTTGTCAAGAGACCATACCACGCTTCCCACAAAAGAAATTACATGGAAAAACATTTGGAAGCAAAAAAGCTCGTTCAAAGTTTTCATTAGGTATTTTAAACAGTTCGATTTTTTTATAATGTTTTCATTTTATGTTCCTATTATCTTAATGGCGTGACATATTAACACTTATTGTGTCAGACTAGCATAGAGTGCAACGCGGAAATATTTTTTTTTTATTTTCATCCTGCTTATTAATCATTAAGGAAATTCGCAATTAAATATCAATTGAAACATTTTATCCTCTCAAGAACACAGTACTTTGCATTATTGTGAAATGAGTCGAAAGCCTGATTGATGACTTTATTTGAGACTCCCCAATTGATTACACCAGCTTTCCGAGCCTTATTTGCTCTTCCCAAAATGCCAAACCCTCCCAAACAGGCACCGGCAGTTCTGCAAATTCACAGACGGGGAGGAACCGCTGACACAGCCAGCGCTACCGAGAGCAATAATCCGGGATAAATGAGCCACGCGTCTCCCAGATATCAGCTCGGAGAATTCAAAACATCTGACACAAAATTTTGAAAAACGGATCAGAGGGTCCCAAAATAGGAATAGGTGGGAGAAATTTCCATTTCCTGAGAAATTTTAAACGCATTTGCACTTTTTTTTTTCCAGCTGGGAGCAAGTGTCACGACGTGTAAATCGAGAGTTTGGGCTAGTTCTGGCTCTGACCTTCCGTGACACACGCGGTCCGTTAAAAAGGGGAAAAAAAAAGTTGTTGCACTTAAAATATTCATACCTCAGCTTGCAGACTGACACGTGTAGTGGTTCGGAGGAAAACATTCCTCAGGGCTTCAGCCGCCCGACTTTAGCTTTTGTAGGAATGACTCATTGAATAATAAATTTCTATGAATTATTGACGGCCTTTTTGTGTAATACACCGGAAGACAATTCCCACCTGGCTGCGCATTTTTAAGCCCTCACCTTTGCTGGGACGTCGGAGGCGATCCCTGCCCCTGGCACGGCGGCCGCGGGAGAGCGCTGACGCCTTCTCCTCACACCTCGCCGAGGTCACGGCTTTGAAATCCCACCGGAGCCCAGGTGTGGGCTTCCTTCACCAGCTGCGAATCCGGGATGGAACGGTCCTGCGGCGCTGGTAAAGCCTGGGCAACATGGGGATGCACTGGGAGGCAGCGAGAGCGGCGGGGGGCCGTGACCATCCGCACCCTCGCCCTTCCCATGGTCCGGGAATGGCACGGCTCCCCAGGAAAGCACCGTAATTTCCTGCAAGTGTTGCCGAAGCAGCCGACGGCATTGGCCAAATAGGAAGTTTGATTGGAATGGCTCATCTTTGCCCATTTATAAATGGTGTCTCCCCACAGCGTGGGTGCCCGTTGGCTTGCCTGGCCACCCCAGGGTGCCGTGGCACCCGCAGCGCTCCCGTAACCCCTGCTGGGCACCCAGTGTCTCCAGCAGGGCACAAGGCGCTGACTCCCACCGGAGAACGGCTGTATGGTGGCTCATCATGGCTCCGGAGAGCAGCGGGCACAGTTGGGACACTTGGCGGCCACTTAGCACCCTCGCGTGAGGGCGCTGCAGATGGCCAGCCTGGACCAGGGACCCGTGTCTCAGTGAGGGGGTTGGCCCCAGCGCCCGTGCATGCAACGGTCCATACTCCGTGCTCTCAGCCCCACCTGAGCCTCTTAGGTTTGTTTAGGACGTGTCCCAGCGCTGTCACCTGAAACCGGCTTTCGGGGGGTGCTCCACGGAGGTCCGGGTGGCAGTGCCGGGTCCTGGGAGAGGCACCTGGAGAATCATAGAATCATAGGATCATCACTTGGGTTGGAAGAGACCTTCAAGATCATCGAGTCCAACCATAAACCCATGCCAAAACCACCCCTAACCCATGTCCCTCAGCGCCAGAAGAAGAAGAGAAGGCTGGACCAGGCTGCGGGCACCGAACTCCTATGGAAAAGAAGCGAATCGGATTTTAGTCCTTGCCAAATACTCTGGAATGGAGGCAAATGATCAATTAGGGGTGGAGGAACGGCTGCAGCGGGGTTGAGAGGGGATGCGACTCCGTCCGGGAGCGCTTAGGGCTGGATTCCTCCTCCCTGGACGGGCAGCTCCCAGACCCACCTACACGTAATACGCAGAGGGATTTATTATTATTTTTTTTTCCCCCAAATGTGTGCAATATCATGTTGTCCTAATTTAGGAGCTTTTGTATCTCATCATAAAGAGCCCGAGAACAAGAGGATTAAGGGAAAAACTCTTTGAAAATCAGAGCCCATGTTATTGCTTCTTGATGGACTAACAATTCAGATCTAATTGATCACGGCATTAATTATACATAATCTCTGTGTACTCGGGTAGCCTTGTGGGATATTTCTAATCAAATTAAAACTAATTCAAAGCAATCTGACATTACAGAATGTTTTGTCTCTATTTCAGGACAGGGAGTCAGGGGATATGAAATGCATATTACATCTTGATCCGAGTGCATGCACTGTAAAAAGGCCGCTAATATAATCACTTCCACGCAGCGGTGATTATGAGCATGCGGTAGTCGTGTGGCTGGCAGAAATGACTTTTTTTTTTTTTCTCCCCCAAAAAATAAATTAAAGTGGCAACGTGCAAAAGCCGCTGAGTCGAACTGTCAGCGTGAGCAGGTGAGTTGATGCTCAGGAGGAGAGCGGGCGGCTCTCCCGCCCCGGCTGGCACACGGCACGGCTCCGCTCGGGAAAACATCCGGGGAAAAAGGCTTTCCGAGCAGGGGAAGACTATTTCATCAAAGCCCTAATAATATATCTATATACATTTGCGGATTAGAGGGCTTCTCATCATTTTAAACTGAAAGCACGGGTAGATATGTTTTGATTTCTTTTTATGAAAACACTCTGAGGAGTTGGGAAGGATGTATTTAAGTTAAAAATAGTGGTTTTAATTGCAAGTAAAAAGGCAGCGCGCTTACCTCACAGCTTGAATGGAGCCCATCCAAAAACACACAGCAAGAAAAAAGGAGCGGGGACGGGATGCTCATCTGGTGTAAATCAGCGCGGCTTTATGGGCTTCATCCCGCCGAGGCTCTGGCCCCGCTCACCACCTTCTCCCGCTCCGGGACACCGGCCGGGGCCCCCCCCGGCAGCCGGAGCGGCCGAGCCCGACGGGCGCTGGGTGCCGGGGGGATGCCGGGGTGCCGGGGGCTCCTCGCCCAGGTGCTGCCGCTCGCCGCTCCCCTTTGACCCCGAACCTGTTAAAATCTTTGAAGGTTTCACGTTCGCCGCTCTCTGTATGTTTAGAATAACAGAACACGTTGGAAACTTCAATAAAAAGCGGTTTATTGATTCTAATTAAATCTTTTTTTTTTTTTTTTAAAAGGTATAGCAGACACCGATCCTAGTTAACTTTAATTTAGGACTGACATTTACATGCTGCCTAAGAAGTGGGAATTCAGAGTGGACAATTCATTTTAATTTTGGTGAAAAATATCATTTAAATGCCAGAAAACCGCATATTTAACATTTGCGCTAATTAAGCGACTTTAATTTAATAATAAATCTCTCTTGTCTCCATCTATTTACACTCATTCCTCCATCCTGGCCTGGCACATTCTGCGGTGATTGAACTACTCCTAATTACTTCTTTTCAAGTGTAAATATATTTTAATACTTTTTTCTAGCCAGGTAGCACGTTTACTATTTAGCTGATAATAACTTTTGGTAATGAAATCCTGAAGTCGGGGGCTTCTTTCCCACAACAAGTTTTTTTGCCTCTATCCCCCAGCAGAAACCAGTCTAGACTAACCAGGCTGCATCTGGTCTGGGCGTAAATTCCTCCAAACCGCCATCTGGAACGCTTTTTCCTATAAACACAAAGAATATTCGACAAGAGCCACCCCCTCCACCCTTAGACATCCTCGAACGGCTGTTTAAAAAAAAAAAAAAAAAAAACCAAAAGGCACTTTTTCCATTTTCCTTTGGTTTATGGGGCACCACGTGCACATCCAGAAACCTGATTTTAAATTTCCTCGTCGGAGACGGGCATCCACCTATTTTCTCAGACCTGGTGGATAGGACCACGTTCCCACTGTGACCCCTTCCTGGATTCTCCTCTGTTTTCCACCCTGAGTGCCGGAGGGGCGAAATGCTGCTTTCCCTCAGCAGTTTTTCCTGCGGTGCAAACATTCCCGAGGGACTTGCACCGCACGAGGAGCTGAACCTTGAGCGTTTTGGTCGAGAAGAAGAAAGGTTTGTGCTGAAACGTTAAAAAAAA
The DNA here is from genome assembly GCA_013398295.1 of Chionis minor. NCBI lineage: Eukaryota > Metazoa > Chordata > Aves > Charadriiformes > Chionidae > Chionis > Chionis minor. Next base: position 85,486 of record VZSF01003236.1, on the reverse strand, counting down.
AACCCCTCACCCTTACCCTCTTCTGATGCCAAACGAGCTGACGTGTCAAAAACTGGAAAATATCTCCCAGCCCTGGTGGGACACCCAAGTGGAAGTGGGGAGAAACTGGGGAAGAAACTGCTGGGGAAGGGGAAATTCTGGGAACAACGCCATCGGCGCTCCCTGGCAGTGTCCCCCTCCCCTCTCCCACCTTCGGTGCCCGTGGTTGTCCCGTGCCATACCTGTCCGCGTGTCCCAGGGCTTCTGCTCCGTGCCAGCCCACCATCCCGTCCAGCCCAGCATCCCATCCATCCCAAACCCTTCCGCCAGCCCTTCGCTCGTCCTTAGGAGCCGCGGGAGCAGCCGGCACCCGAGGTGCCGTGCTCTGCCAGATGCCCTTCACCTTGGGTCGCTTTGCTCTCCCGCATCCATACATCTTCCGGGGCTTTGATGTCCGACGCTGGAAGCTGCCGCTGCGCCTCTTTGCTGACTGCTGAGGATTTGGCTCCATATGTTATCCCCGGAAGCCTACGTGTGTCAAACCCCCTTTTTGAGCCGAGTTAGCTTAATGATACCTATTATTTAGGAACTGTAAATCAGTTTAATATTCTAATTAAGCCGTTCGGTACCTTCAGACACACGGTGTAGCGGAGTCCTCGCAACCATATGGATATGCGGTGGGAATGGCGCAGCTCGGCGCGCTGGGATTCAGCCATCTGACTCCCATTAATAAAGGGGAGGTGCAGGAAAAGCACTGATGGTCGCCCAGTTTGACACCCTGCAGACCCAGCAGCGCTGGGAGAAGTGGGGGATTCGGGCATATGACTGAGGATCAGAGGCAAAGGCCAGCGCGAAACGCTGGTGTCCGGGGAAAGGGAAGGAATATATATATTATTATATATTATGTATTATATATTGTATATTACATATTATATAGTATATAGTATATAGTATATATTACGTATTATGTATTA
>VZSF01003236.1:191-66753 GCA_013398295.1 Chionis minor | reverse complement strand
TTTTCTTTTTTTTCTTTTTCTTTTTTTAATTGCTTGGCTATACGGGCAAAACAGGTGCTGAAATGTGAAACCCTACTGAGGGATTTCCTCCGCAGAACAGCTTGGTGCGAGCACGGACCTCAAGTTAGCCGTGCTCCCAGCGCTGCATGCTAAAACGCCTGCCTCTCCCATGGAAAGGGGCTCCGGTACCGCTGCCTGTCAACAAAATAGCACGCTGTCGCTTTAAGAAAAAATAAACTAAAATATGAACTACCAAAAACCCTGCCATTTCCAGCCTGGGCTTGATTAATGATTTTTCTATCTAATAAAAGGTTCACAAACCATCTGTTTTTCTCCCTAATGCCTTGCCCAAAGGTTTTTCGTTCCTATTTCAGGCTTGGGGCCAACTGACATTCCCCTCTTTTTTTTTTCCCAGCCTTGTAAACAAACCCTTCTCTCTTTTTAATCTTCCAGTGCTGTTTCCTACCCATCGTTATGCATATTCATTGCGAGTAAACATTTTTAGTGTCTACACTTAATCTCTTCCACTGGCAATTACTGTTCTATGCTGTTTTGTAATGCAGAAGGGCCAACGCTTTCCCTTCTAATAACAGCTGGGTCGCAGATGGGGCCTGCAGTCATTGTAGAAAATAAAAATTTACAAGATGCCAGTGGAATTTATTTCAGTTTTATGGAGTCACAGGAGGAACCTTTCTGTTATCCGCCTTCAGTGAAATCTGCAGGCACAAGGCAAGCTTTTGACATTTAATCAAAGGGGGGTTCAGGTAGGGTCTGGAACAACACGCGGAAGAAAGCAGGTGGATCGTATTAGGCAATGCCATGGTTAATTTATTTAGAAGTGATTGGCTTAGATGTGCGCAGCCAATATTTGACATCGTGTATATATCTTGTTTAGCATCCCGCTTCTAAATTGTTACCGCTGTCGAGGAGCGGAGCCGTCGCCGCCGACCCAACCAGGTGTTGGGGCTGGTTGCGGCGCCGAGGTACCGGTGGCGATGGCAGCGGCGGCAGCGGGTGCGCGGCTGCCTCCCCGTGTGTGTCCCCCCCTCCCTCCTCCCTGCGTTCCCTGCCGCGCTCCCCGCTACGGCGGCGGCTCCTCCGGCACAGCCCAGCGCCTGCCGCGTGCAGGCGTCAGCCCCTGCGTTAGCAAAGGAGCGTCGGGGAGAGATTTCCTGCAATGTGACCATCCGAAAATGACTTTGCCTTGGAACGCCTTTTAAAATCTCGTGCTCAGGTGAGAGCAGAGATCTCGCGCGGGCTCCCTTATTTTACTCCGGTACGTGCCGCTAAGCCGTTCCGTGGCGCTCCAGAGCTCCGTGCCAATATATACATAAAAACTGAGCGTCTCCAAACTCGCCAGGCCGTGCTCCGCTTCCCCCAGCCCCCTAAAGCCGGGGGAAAATTGGGACCTCAGTGTCCTCGCTCAGGATCGACACTGCGGCAAACGACAGCCAGATCCGCTTGGCGCCGCTTGGGCATCGCTCATTCCCAGCGGGAGAAACCATCTCCAGATGAACTGTGGGGCAGGAAGGGGCCGTGGCACCGGGATACTTGGGGTGCCGGCAGCAACGCTCCAGCTGTGCTCCCATGTGGGCACGGCCACGGGAATGGCCACGGTACGGCGTACCCCTGGCACGGCCACGGCACCGCATGGATACAGCGTGGCCACGGCACGGCACGGCACGGCATGACTTTGGCACGATGTGGTCCATGGCATGGTCATGGTGTGAAGCAGCCATGGCATGGTCACAGCACGGCCACGGGAAGGTGACAGCGCAGCCGGGGCACAGCGTGGTGGCAGCATGGTGCGGCCCCGGCACGGTCACAGCATGGCCACGGGAAGGTGACAGCGCAGCCGGGGCACAGCGTGGTGGCAGCGTGGCGTGGCCACGGCGTGGCATGGCCGTAGTTTGCCTTAGCCATGGCACGACGTGGCACGGCACGACACAGCTTGCCTTCTTCCACCCCATGTCCCCCACCCTGCCACCACCTACACCGCCATTTCCCTCTGTTCCAAGGCAAGAAGATCCCTGGGAAGCCAGAGCTGGGGCTGCCCGAGGCCGCCGGCTGCCTTCCACGACCGGAGCGAGTCCTGGAATTTCCTGAGGGGCAAATATGTGGACGCACATAATGAGATTAGGAGCTGAAGGAGTTTAGAGGAAACTAATAATGAATTAAGGACGGATTTCTATTTAGTGTGTATTGTATAGACAGTTTTCCCAGATTTTTTTAAAGTAGTTGAATGAGAAGGAGATAAATGGAAACTCTCACATCCCTCTTTTTTTTTTTTTTCCCCTTCCACTTCTGTTACCAGCATCCAGAAGCACAAACTTATCGACTCACTCAAATTAATTAGATTTTAGGTAGTGTGGTTTGTATTATTCATGCATTTTCCTCATTTATAAACCCAGGGTTTTCAAGGCTCAGTCTCTACTAAGGGCAACAGATCTCTTCCTTTTCCTAAAGAGTCACAATTTTTACTCCTCAGGGCATCTTGCCTCATGTAGAAGGAAAATACAACTTTCACAGGGAGAAAAATGGGAGAAAAGCCTTCAGCCACTGTGAAGAGTTTATTCTGGCCTGACAAATATTTCCCAGAGCTTGATTTATAAGGAGGAAAGAAAAAAAAAAAAGCTATTAAAGTGTGTGGCTTAGTTAAAACTTTCCCTTCCCCCTTCCATTTTTAAAAAGGCGATATTACTATTTTTATATGCCAGCTACGGTCAGAATATTGAATTTGGTACATTAAATACCAGCGATGAGGATCTTAGGAGTTTTTAATGAAGAGGATAAATTCTCATAACTAGATTTCCCTGTATATCATCCCCAGTCCCCTTTTCCCCACCCTTTCCTTCATTTACAAATTCAAAAGCTGCAAATAAGCCACTGTGAAGTGTGCTAATCTCGGCGAAATGCTGTTTCTATTGCAAATATTAGTACAGATTACTTAGTACTAAGTCACAGGCTGGTAGAGGGCTTGGCAGGAACCTCAGGGGTTATCCAGTTTGCCGATCCCGGCAGTTCAAACTGGATCTGGGTAATCCCAGCGCAAGCAAGGCTTCCTGCGGATACGGGCTACTCGGGAGCCGTCGTCTTCCCCAGCAAAGAATGGGAATGGGGGAAGGAAGCGCTAATCGCCTTGAAAAGCTCACCAAGCCTGGAAAAACTTAGGAGCCAGAAGGGCCAACAAAGTGGGAAACTGCAGGTGCTGGAGAGGAATCTGAGATGCAAACCCAGCCCGCCCCAGTCCCCAGCTGCAGCCGCCCTGGGACGGCCCTGGGGTCCCCGCTGACACCGGGGCTCTGAGCGCCCCGAAACACCCCGCAGCCCCATCTCCACCTCCATCCCGTCCTCAGCATCCCGAGCCTGGGGCCGCCCCAGCTCTCCTGGGAGCGGAGGCGCCATCCCAGTGCTGCTGCCTCCCCACCATGCCGGCGTCCGGCCCCTGTTCTGAAAGCAAAGCCTTTTTTTTTTTTTATTTAATTGCGCCGCACAGAGAGAAAGCCAATAAAAAAATAAACAACAGGCAGCCTTGATACATAACCTAAAATTATTTTTGCTCTGTTACTGCAGAAACAGCCAGAAGAGGGACCATAGATTAATTAGCATGCTCCAAGCTGACATCACCAACGATGTTGCCGAGGATGCTTATAAACGCAAGCACTGGTCTGGGCATTTCAGCTCTGTTATTAACCAAAAGGAAGGGTAATCATTCCTGACAAATGAAAAGCAGCGTTGGTGGGAGAGGGGAGCAGGCTCAGGAAAGGAGCCGTGGAAAATGGAGTACTGCGGATCGCTCCGCTCCGAACGGCTTGCGCGACCCATGAAATATTCAGGAGCCGATATGGGCTGCTTGGGGGCCCCGTCTCTCTCTCCGCAGCCTGGTGGTTTATGGCACGGTGGCGGGCTCGCTCTCCGCCGCGCCGCTCGTTACTTGCCTCTGCGGCGAGGGCAGCGCGCGGCGCTGGGCGTCGTTTGCCGTGATGGGAGGCTCCTCCGCTTCCCAACTTTTCCCTTGCTCTTTATGGCAGGATAACAGGTGGCTGCCCGCAGGATCCCGCTCCCTGCCTCCGCCTGCCTGCGCCGGACCCCGGAACGGCTCGGCAGCGTGCCGGATGGAAGAGGTTCTGCAGCAGAGCACACCAGCCTTCTCCCATCACAAGCACCCCGTGGGCTGGCAGCCATCGCTCCTGGCCCCGAATTTCGGCGTGACTTTGCACGGCGCGGTCTTCAGGGTGGTGGAGTATGGCCAAAGTCATCGCCGTGGCAGGGATGCAGGCAGGAAGGAGAGGCGGCGACGGCACGTTGGAGGCTGACGGGAATGTCGGGGTCTCTGGGGCTGCAGCCAGGCACAGGCAGCAGCGGTGGCGTGAAGACGACCCCGTGTGGGATCCCCTTGGCCATCTCTCCCGTTCCCTCACTCTATCGGACTTTCGGCAGCGAGAAGGTGCCCAACGCACCGCGCCACCATGGCAGCCGCCAAGGTCTGCCCATATCCACCTGCCTCCGCTGCCCGCAGCGCTGCCCGAAGTGCCGCCTGCCCCACGGCCAGAGAAAATACCCGGAGCAGGCTGCGAAAGACATCGGTCTTTCATCCTTAGACCAGGTCTCAGCACGGACCCGGTGGGGGACACCCCTCTGCTGCGTTCAAGGAAACACAACTTGCTCACCGTTAATTATAAACAAATGGGATTGGACCAAACAGGTACTCGGCACGAATAATTAGCTTATTTCCTAATAACAAACAATCTACAAATTAAGAGGTCTTTGTTCAGCCAGCGGTTCAGAGCACTGCCGTCCAATGGCCACCTTCTCCCACGGGATACCATGGACTTAAGGCCATGCCTGGCAGTCCTTCCGTAGCATTCAGCCCGCTCCTCTTCCCCCCAGAGGACAAGGGGGCATGGAGCCCCGCCAGCCCACTCCTTCCTTCAGGCTGCAAGGCAAAAACCCCCAGAAAAAGAGGCAGGAGGGGAGGCTGGTGCCTAGAAAAGGACCTATGGGTGGTTGGTCACCAGGACTAGCTTAGGAGGACTTCTGGGGTGGCTTACCTGCTGTTGAGGATTTAGGGCTCCTGAGTTTCTGAGTGCCCAAGGGGAGGCTGAGGAGGGAGGGGGACTAACCATCTTTAGCAGGAGAAACATCAGTGAATTACTCGGTGGGTACCAAAACGAAAGAGTTTCCTGAGATCGGTGGTGAAGGAAGCCTGGCCCCCTCCTCCTGGCCCCCTCCCTTGAAGTATTTGTAAACATTGATGAGATCCCCCCTCAGCCTTCTCTTCTCCAGACTAACAAGACCCAAATCCCTCAGCCTTTCCTCATAGGAGAGATGCTCCAGCCCCCTCGTCATCTTTGTGGCCCTTCGCTGTCCCCTCTCCAGCAGTTCCCTGTCCCTCTGAAACTGGGGAGCCCAGAACTGGACCCAGGACTCCAGTTGTGGCCTCCCCAGGGCAGAGCAGAGGGGCAGGATGACCTCCCTCCACCTGCTGGCCACGCTCCTCTTGATGCCCCCCCAGGATGCCACTGGCCTTCTTGGCCACCAGGGCACATTGCTGGCTCATGGGCATCCTGTTGGCCACCAGGACTCCCAGGTCCCTCTCTGCAGAGCTGCTTTGAGCCGGTCACCCCCAACCTGTCCTGGTGCGGGGGTTTATTCCTCCCCAGGGGCAAGACCCTACACTAAGTCGCTCCAAGAAGAATCCTTTCCGTTACTTCCGATGCTGTTTTCTTCCCGACAGTGCTGCCGCTGCACGGGGGGCTCTGCGCAACGTAAGAGCGGGTGATTGGGAATATCGACGCCGCTCCCACCCCGCCGATGCGGGCGTTTGCGGGGAGCACAGCCGCTGCGCCGCCGCTCCGAGCATGGCCCGGCTGCCGTAAACTCCCTGGAAGAGCGACAGGAACACTTTGACAGGTGGGTTAGCTCTCTTCGAGCGCTGGCTTTGTGCTCCCATCTCAGGCAACGGCGCAAATATAGTTTATGCTATAAAAGATAAGGGTCATATGCATATAGAGTATCTGCACGACGGCTGGCACACCGTTTGCAGTTGTTTGTCACGGGCCGCTCGCCTGTTAGAAGTGACATTGAAAATATAAAAGGGGTGGCACATAAAATCCGCAGCGAGTTCGGGCAGTTTGTCAAAGCTGGGAACATCTTCACAGAGCAGCAATGAGGCACCAACTTCCAAAGGAGCGTCAGCCGAAGCAGCTGGAGTTACTTGTTCAGAAGAAATCAGCTGATAACTGTATCTACATATTAACATTTCCTGACACCAAAATGGTTAAGTATCAACTGAAAACCCAACGTCAAACCCAAAACGCGTATGCAAAATATGCAGCTCTGTTATCTTGACTCTTATTATTTACAATGTTGAGGACAAATGAGATAAGTACAAGCCACAGAGTTCGGTTTTGATCCAAATCCCAAGGATTGCTAAAAATCCTGTTCTTAGAGGACTGATTTTTTGCCATTTTATTGCGATAAGGATAATTTTTGAGTTTGTTCCTCAAACGGCAGTTATCAGTTCCTAAGATACTGGAGACTGGCTTTATTTTTACACTCATTTTTCATAGCAGCTCTGCTAGCCTGAATTTTCTGGTGAAGCACCATAACCGTGGACGGTGGTACACCGCTAAGGCAGCTTTTGTTATTTTCCTTCTAGAAGCCATGTGAGAGAACAAGGCAACTTTTCGCAAAAATAACGCCCTTTTCACTAGGAAAATAGTGGCTGTTGCGCCTAAATAACCAAAAGTTTGCCTTTATGTGATGCGTTCATGTAGTATGATCGCTGGCCATGCATTAACGTGCAACACACCACCAGCTGCAATCTGGCCTGTTGGTTTGCCGTCTTTCTTAAAACTAGAGCTCAATTCTGCTGCTGTTCCAACAGGGTTTCTATTCTGCTTCACCTAAATCAGCAGCAGAGCCGTCGTGGCCTTTTCTGGAGCACCCACCAGCCCATAATGGAGCTCTCCATGAAATGGTGGTCATTCTCCTCGTTTCATACAGCTAGGAAGAACAATATTTGTATTTGGTTGGTGCAAAAAGGCCTCCTTTTGTACAACCAGCCGGGCAACTTAGCATTTGGCACAAGCCAAGCGCATAAATAATAAATCCACGACTCTGGAGCTGTAATACATGGTTTGGTGTATTCTCTGCAGTAGAATAAAAGCAATATCGAAGCCAAATTTTTATCCACCCCTATTGCTAATCTCTAGGAGCGCTGCAATTGTCCTTCAAACGAACCTGTGCAAGTAGAGCAAAACGCCGCGTTGCCTGAATAGCCGCTCAGAGGTTTTCCCAAGTCACTTGGAGCAAGCAGGAGCGTCCCAGGTCTGTGCCGACTGCAGCAGGCAATGTTGGCAGGCTGCGGGAACAAGAAGAAAATCCAGCTTTTTGTATCCCAGCTCCCTGCTACGCTGACTTTCTACTGGGCGTAGCTACAAAAATCAAACACACACCACCAACACCTCTTCGATACGCAAAACCATCGCTGGCACTCGCAGCCTTCGCCATATATTCATCGATACAATCAATAGTTTACTTTAAGTAAATACCCGTCGCTGAATACCAATATATGTGCAAACTTCACTCCCTCTTGGGCCATGCTGTCTGTAGAGCCCAGCCTAACGCGGCTGGAACTGCCATTAGGACAGTAAAACTTGACCAAAACCGCACGTCAACCGCTCTCGTTCCAGGAGAAGTGCCCAAATGCACCTTTGCACCGTCCTTTCGCCGCATCCCCTTCCGAAGCTACCATCTGAGAACACACCTCTTCACAATTATTATTATTATTTATTATTTTTACCATGGCTACAAGTGCTCCAGATCCTTCTCGACAACACATGAAACTCCTGCACCGTCCCTGGTTGCTTTACAACACAACTTAGACGTGAATCGATGCCGTGCTGGGGAAGAGGGTGCACTTGACGACCTCTCCAGGTCCTTTCAGACCACTTTTTATTATTTGGCCAGAGCAGACACAAAGTTTGGCAAGGTGAGAGTTTGCGGAGGTAATTTCACACCACGATGGGAGGTGGCCGTTCTCCGCAACGCGATCGCCAAGAGAGCGCCCCGTCTTTTCTCGTCTGTCCGTGTCACTTTTGCATTTCCCCATCAAAAACCCATTTTCAAAAGAGCTAGAGAGAACGGTCAAGGCAGTAAAACAACTCATATGGTGGATGATGGGAATTTTTTCCCCCGCTTTGCCACATTCCAATGTTTGTTATGGGTTGGCCTGCCCATTAAACCAGCCAGTGCCTCTTGACATCTGTCCTATATAGCCGGCCTTATGCTATTCACCGGCTCCGCTACCGCAACCGCTGCTGCAATATCCGCGCTCTCAGCCATGCAGTCACGCGGATCTCCACTTTTTCCCTGGCACAACCTGTACTTTTAAAAGCAGCAGCAGTTCTCCGAGCGGCGCCCGAGCCTAGAAAGAGCTGGCACGGGGCGTAACGGGACCCCGGAGCCCCCTCGTAGCCTGGCACGCGCCACCCAACTCCTCGCCCTTCGCTCTCGCTGCGATGGGCCCCGCAAGCTGCCGGCCTTTTGTTGATGTTTTCTTTAAATATTATTTTGCGCTTTTTGGCACGGGGACGGCGGCGTAGCCACCAGCTGGCGCGGCCTCTTCCCTGTGATTGCAGCGTTGATTGTGCACCACATGCCCTTCGCCGCCGCCTCCTCCTCGGCTTGCCACGTCCCTGGAGCTGATTGCCGCGGCCACTCGTCGAGGAGGTTTGGCAGCTGCAGGACCCAGATGCCAAATTCTTTCGGCGGTGGCCTGTGGGTGTCAGCTTGTCTCCCCGTTTGGCATTTCCTCTGGCGAGGAAACCTGCTCTGTGTCAGTGTGTCGTCTGCAGAACGGAAAAGTTAGCGCTGAAACGCATCCCAAAGAGCCAGTTTTCCGGAGAAAACTCTCCGGAAGTTTGGATGGGAGCAGGAAGGCAGCAGTCTATCGGTGACCCAGGGCTCCTCCAAACTGTCCCATCCCAGGCGGTGGCAGGCGGCCGCGGAGGTGGCTCAAACGGCAGCTCTGGGAGAGGGGGCTCCTCGCCTGGTGTCGCTCCTGGGGGGGACATGCAGGGATGGGACGGGTCCTCACACGACGAACCGCAGCCCCCGTACACGCGCCGGGTGCCCTTCGGGACAACGGTCCTGAAGGACATCCCTATCCACGTAATGAGGACGCTATTCCTCACTGTAAAGAAAAAGGCACTTAGCGTTTTCTGGGGAAAAGACACGTTCAGAATAAGCTTGCCTGCCAAACCAACCTGCCTGCCAAAATAAAAAATAAATATATATACACTGCAGGATTTGTTTTGCTATTTTCACACTGATTTTCCTCTATATATTTGAAATTTACCTCTTTTACGGCGGGTTTTTTACGTCACATTAGTCCAAAATATCAGTTACTACGAAGGGAATAGAACTGAATTTTGTTTTGCACATAAATCCTTAAAGAAGTCTAATACCCTACAAAACAATAAAAAGAGAAATGAAATGAATGCTTAGCAGACTGCTTCTTTAAATAATATTTTAAAGTGCATTTCTCGGTTAGTTAAGGCCTAAACAAGGGTTTTTGCCTTCTTTGCGCTGGTAATACCGATTGTCAAAGAAAGGAAGTCATAAATGGAAACCTGATTATTTCCCCAATGAAACCGAGCGGGTTTTGCTGCCAACTTTAGCAACAAAAACCGAGGGCCTTAACCGTTTGCGCAGATAATTTGTGAATGATTACTCGTGCCTTTCAGACAGTTAAAATAATGAGCAGATTGCAATCTGCAGCAATTAAAAAAATCTGCTTTTCTCCAGCTCAGCCTTAAGATTGTCTTTTATTTATTTGGGAATAACCCATTCACGTTGCTTTTTCTACGCTTAACCCCCTGCACGAACTCTACGCCACATCCCCAAGCAGACGGGCCGGGGGTTCTCACGGTATCCCGAGGTGCCGGCGGATCTGCCCTTCCCCATCCCCAAAACGCTCAACGCCCTACCAAGGAGACGGATTTACGCAATAATATTGAAATGCCACTATATCGTTTGTTGATGGGTGCGAAATTGGGCATAAAGCAGGCGTGGTCTCATCTTTCCCGGGTGTAAATATTCCTAAGTACCGCGCTGCAAGGAGTGGAGTCCGGAGCGTGGCGAGGTAGCCGTAGGGAACGGTCTTGCTCAAATCCCACGGCAATTCGGTGGTGGCTGGGAGTGAAAAAGCACAGGGGGGGGGTTATTTCTGGTGCTCTGCTCTAAGCACCATTGAACGTGTCCTCCAACCAGCCAACCTGGGCACTCTGGAGTAAATCAGCTCCTTCGGAGCCCACGGAGCTACGTCACACCGGCGTCTGATCCGTTCCTTCTGCTTACTATGACACAACTCCCCACATTTTATTTTGTTGGCTTATCTTTACCTCTTAACACTTCAAGAGGCGTGGGATATAGCTCCTAACTTCCACTGGCTGAACGCAGGTCCTCCCAGTAATGTCCCACCACTCTTTTTTGCGTTCCTAACATAAGCCCTGGCCCAAGGACCATCGTTCCATTCTGCGCGCAAGCACCGTCAAGCACAACAGGGTGAAAAATTCAAGGCGTCAAGTAAATAAGTAATAATAACGCGTAATAATAATAATAATTCCCTCCAGCAGAGCGGCACAAGGTAACCGCGGACCTGCCTGCACCGAGGACAGCAGGACATGAGGAGGCAGGAAAGAGAAGGACTTCCCCATTGCTTGGTGGCCCAAGGCGAGGGCGGATTAGACAGAGAACTCACGACTGCCAAATGCAGAGAGAAGAGAAAACCCCACAAATAAACAACATCGTTTAGGTAAAAAGAGGAGAGCATGAAATGCTGCAGGAGCTACGACGGTAGAGAGCAGGTCAACACCAGGAAGTAGAAGGACATCACTTCAAGACTAGAAAGACGGTCTTTGGCAATACCGGGTAAATAAATACTGGTACAACTGGTAACCGGCTCGTTGGGAAGCTGCCTTCCCACAAAGCCAACGACTGGGAGCCTTCCCACCTCCTCAAGCCAGGCGCGAATCCTCTGCTGCATCAAAGGGTGGTTTGCAGTGACCTGAGAAAACCCCCAGGAGACCCTTCCTGCTCCACAGCCCGGCTGCCCGGTCCCTGCCCCATCCTGGGAATGCTGCGGCCATTCCTCCGGGCGCTGGGCAGTGGGAATCCCGCTGGTTGCTATTGCAGGAGAAGGAAAACTGAGCCCCGCCAGCTGGTGGAAGGTCCCAGAAGGGCTGGAGAAGGACTTCAACAGCATCTCCCACACGCGCGCATACCTCCTCCCTTCCGCTCTCCTTGAGCGCACAACCATGCACTAACGCCCATATTTAAGCCGTTGAAATCTATGTATATACACACATATGCTGTTATTTTTATGACGTTTGGTATAGATTGTTGAGTGTAACAGCTCCCACCTAGAAATATTTTACCTCTGGTGAAACAGCGCAAACCTACTTTAAAACGCCGGTTTCCTAAAGAGGGTTATGAAATAACCGCGTGGCGTTAAAATCTAGTTCCTAACTCTTCATTAACCTCGGAGGACTCTGGGAAAGGACAGAGTTTCCTCATTTTCCTCCGTGGCTGGGACCGTGCCTGGGAAACACAAGCCTCGCCACTGCTTTTAGCACAGGCGTAGGCAGGTCCTTGCTGAGGAGATGTCACGGTGACCACAGCGAAGGCAGGGAGAAGTTTTCAGCGAGTCTGAAAAAGGCAGGAGAGAGATTTCACACGCTGCCTGTGTCTTTGTCTTGTCACTCCAGCCCACCGCTCTGGAAGGGAGCGCGGCGTCAAGCACAATGACAGACGCTGGGGAGCCATCCAGCACCCAACGCCTCCCCGGAGCCGCATGCTGCCGCTGCTGAATGCCAGCCCGGAGACGCCGGGGTGGCGTGGAACGGGCCCAGCATCCCCAAGTTTCGCATCCTCTCCTCTGCTCCGCAGCCTGCGCCGCTCAGCGACCCGCCGCTCCGGGCAGGGAAACGTAGGAAATCAGGAGCACGGAGCGGGGTGGGGTATCGCTACCTCGGTCGGTGAAAGGAAGTTTGTCCGTTTTCCCAGCTATGCTTTATCATCCAAGAATTATGCAAGAACTACTGGAATACCACGGGAGAAAGCGCGGCACAGGTCAGGAAGGTGCCAGCATGGGAACCGTGAGATTCGGGTCTAAGCCCCGTCCAGCCTGCTGCTGCTCTCCCGTGTCATTCCGACCGTTTCTCCTTCACTGGTGTCTTGATAATAATGGTGTTGATTAAAGGTTTGTACAGTCGGATGATTTGTAGAGGAAGACACCGTCTGCTTGGGCAGAAAGCGCAGCCACAAAGAAAACTACAGTAAAAATTACCTTCCGCTGGGGAAGGACTCCAGAAAAGGAGGGTTTTGTGGGGTCGGAGAGTCACGATATCCCTGAGAATTAAGGCATTCGGTGGCGTTTCAGGCCTAAATTCCCAGTGGTCACTTGGAAGCGAATCTCAGCGCCTCAATAGGCTTTTAGGAATTTCCAAGGATTAGGTTTAATCAGTGATCTGAAGTAATTTAATATATTTCCAGTGCTCTCTTCTTTAATACTTAATGACTGATGATTAGGTTTGTGTATCAGATCTGAAATCTGCAAGTTATGCGGCAATTAATGTTTGAAGTGCTCTGTAACTTCAAATATAATGATCGTATTTGCAAAGTAATTACAGAATATATGCGACTAATAAATAATAACACTTAGCACTTCCACAGCACTATTCACCTGAGGAGCTCCAAATGAAAAAAACTCCCCAAAAATGATACAGGCAATTCAAACGCGGCCCAGGTTTTCGGCGGCACCTCGTGAGAAATGACGTAGCGGCCGTGGCGTAGCCCCGCGTGTGTCACGGTGATAATTGAGCACCACGAGCCGCACGTAAAGCGGGCGACCAAACGTTCTCCCTCTGTTTTATCCGGGAAACCGAGGGTTCGGATCCAAGAGCGGTTGGGAGGTGCCAGGGCAGCGCTGGGAGCTGCTGCCTGCGCCGCCTGCTCCCATCCCACCCCTTCGCTGCGTCCCACCGCCCGGGCAAGGCTGCGTGCCACCGCACCACCACCCAGCTGCGCCCAGGGCCGGGTTTAAAAAAGCAAACCACCCTACAAATAAGAAAAACCCCACTTTTTAAACAGTGGGACCACTCAACAGGAGGACTACGGCGCACTGCAGCGCCGCTGGAGAAATGGCTGGCAGACGGAAGGAGTGGTGGGACGCGGCTGATGCCCAGGGCACAGCATGGAGCCTGGGAATGGATCCGTGGCCACCATCAGCCAAGATGCCCGCTCGAAGCAATCGCTTTGGTGCAGCAGCTTCTGGCAGACCACATTCCAGCTGCAGCTGGAACCATCCCTCCACCTCTCCTGGCCGGCCGCGTGCCGGAGGAGCGGTGCCGCTCCGGAGCCGGCACGCCAACACCCATCTGCCCTCGTCTTCTGGCCCTACGGGAGGTTTTGGGTTCATCCGTCCCGCTCCTTCCCTTACCAGCAGAGGAGTTAGAAGAAAAGGGAGTGATGCAACGCGGCAGGGTCCGGCCTCGCTCGTTTCCATTACACAAACTTCCTCTCCGCTTACTTCCTGGTTGACCTTGAAGTTTAATTACAGGCTAAAAAGAACAGTTACGTAACGGAGGCAGCAAACCTAAATAAAACAAAACCAGAAGGGCCATATGCCACATAGCCCAGAAAAATCTAGAATCAAATTACACTCCTTGAATTATTTACAATATTTCTTCTTGCCAAATCTAAGCAAATATTCCACTTGCTTCGACTTCACTTTAAGAGCTTTAACTGTTTACTGTAAACCCGAGCATACAATAGCTCTTTCACCAAACATTTAACTGCGCGTTTCACGTTAATAAATATTACGAGGGTATTTTATTATAAGGAAGCCTAGATGTAGTTTTCACGAGTCTTCTAGCTGCTCTACTGAAAATGAGTTTGAACAAGGCATTTCCTCTCAGGCCATGTAGTCTAGTAGCATTTGAGCCACTGAGTAAACATGGCAAAGCTAATATTATTATTATTTTCATAGCAGTTTCCCACCACATAGTGAAATGGAAAAATGAACAAGGAAACGTTTCATAAGCAGGCATTGTGTTCGCTCCGATTTATTCATTGTAATAGGATTATAAAACACTCTATACTCCTCCGCGTGACTGTTCAGTCGCTCCGACGGGGCGACGGTCTGAACGCGCCTATCCCAATTTTCAGCAGGGAGCAGTACTTGCTTTGGGCGATCGGAGACCTTCCACCACAATGGGTCGTCCCACCTTTAGGCATTTAAATTTAGGATTCGGATGACGGGACATGGATTTAGTCATGTCATTTTACGTTCAGAAAAATGGTGACCGCTGTCTTAGTTTCCTTACCTGGGAAAACAGGGTAATACTCGGTTGCCTGCGCGGTAGGAACCTCCCGAGGGCTGTTGACATTTGAGTGGCACCGCCAAGAAGTGATGTGATTAATCGCCGTGTAAGCGCCACGCTTCACAGCTAGGTGAGATGAGAATATCCCTGCCTTGACAACTCGTGTTCTTGAAAGACAATGTCAAAATAGAGAACGAGGAGGTTTGCAGGGATAAAAAGGGAAGAGAAGATGTAAGAGATTCAACTAGTGGTTTCCAGCTCCGCATTCCCACCCCTGTGCCGCCACCACCTATTTCCTCCTCAGCTGGTTTTACATCCCTTGGCACCGCAGTACGCTGGAAGTGACATGCATGGAACCGGATTAAAAACCAACCAACCAACCACTGCCAACCCAGATTAACATTTCTAAAACTCAGCTCATTTCTCTGCTCCCCGTTGCAGAAAGAACTCAAGTGCCCAAAAGACTTTGTGCCATCTTTTACCTGCCAAAAGATTTTGTTCCCTCAACAAGATTTTGTTCCGGCAGCGCAAAACAAGGCTGCTGAAAGACCTTGGAGTCCACCACGTTCCTGACGTGCCCTTCCAGCACGCCTGCGGAGACGGCTCTCCGTATGGAGAGCTGTGGGCTCGGGGCTCTTCTGGGGGGTGCTGGGGGAGGTCTGGAGTTAAAAAAAGAGCAAGATCGAGCCTGTGCTGTGGGCTTCTGCGCAGCCACGTCGCAGAGGGTGTCCCAGCTCCTGGCCCAAAGCCCGCAGGCGTGTTTTCCATAAATACCTGGTGGTTTATTTATTGCCTATTTCACGCAAGTGTAGTTGCAGAATAAAAATACGAGATGCCATTGCAGCAGGACCTAAAGATGTCATTTTCTCCTAGGTCAGCCTGATCATCCGCTTCGACCGTCCCACACGCTCTTGTTTTTAATCTCTCCCCAGCATTCTTTCCCCCCGTATCGCCCTGTGGATATCCAGCTACCTGTGCCATGCAGAGAGGAACATCTTCCAGTCAGAGACTGCAATCACCACTGAGCTTAGTTGGGATGTGCCTTTTCAAGAGAAGAATTCTGACTGTCCACCAAGGAAATCAGAGGCTCAGTTGGCTTTGGAGAGACAGAGCTCTGACAGTATTTATTTGCTTAATATCGCAACCCCCAGCAAGCTCTGTGTGTAAAGAACATGAACGCATACATCGGTTCCTCAACGCGGAGCAGAAAGTCCATCTGGTTTATGCCTGGTCACCACTTTGGCTCTCCACTGATGTGAAACCCGAACTTTTACTGTCTTGTGGTTGGCAGAAGACTGTTTTCTCCTGCACCTCCGTACTCCTGGTAGGTATGCATTGACTGCTCCCAAAATAAACTTAGCTTGAGTCTAACTTGAGACAGGAATTGACAGCATGAATCATGCTGGTGCAAACGTCATCGCAGTAATTGGAACATGGATATATGCCTGTGGAAATTATAAAAGCAGCAAATAACTTTATTACAGAGCTAAGGAGAGGAAACCTGGCTCTGCCAAGTCAAAGAAAGCTTTACTTGGCCTTCAGTAATGTCAAGAGCTAGTCTCGTTGCCACCCACTACGGCTGACAGCGTATCCTGCTTACTTCACCCGCCTGCAGATGGGCTCCGTTGCACCCAAGTTCATCATTTAGGAGTTAGGCAGCTGGTCTGAGCTACTCCTCCCAGCTCCTCCTGCTGGAAAGGGAAGAGGTGAGTACCTCAAGAGGGGGATTCAGCCCATCTATTTGCAGGAGCAGTCTTAGGTCAGGACAAATCACCTCTCAGGAGTCCACTCTCTCTCCATTAATTATAGAGGGAACCTCAATTTTCTTCGACTAAACCAACTAATTTTCACGTAGCCAATGGCAGCTGTGATAAATCTGACCACACGGGATTGTACAAAGATTTTTAACTTTTACCTCCATTTCGGCTATCTCTAAATATCTGTCATTCTTTTCAAACCGTGATCAATACTTTGCATCAAGAAATATTACTGAACTGGTGATTCTTTCTTCTATGGGCACATCATGAGCGACAGGCCTTTGCTACAATGCTTTGGAGCACCTCCCATAATATTCCCATAAATAAATAGAGAATGAGTTGAATTATCCATACTGTATCCGCACTTCTCTTTGCGATGACATGCCAAATTCATCTTCTCTCTTGGATTGCAATTCAGGTAAGTACGAGCAAGCCAGAAAGATGTTTATTTCATTTTTAATGACTCAAAGATGTCTTGAGGTCCTTCTGGTTATTTGAGAGACAGTATTTCTCAACTGCTTTATTTTATTCATCAAGCTAAGCTACTCGACTTCCTTCTGTGCTCCTTGAAGTGCTCAAGAGAGCCTGAAGAATTAAAAAATGAGGTTCCCTCCAGACAGTATGTCTTCCTATATATTTTTACAATCCGAAAAAAAGCCCAACCGTTGAGTTTGCAGAACCCTGTTAGGAAGTAAAGCAACTTTCAGACTCCTCATGCTTACGGGACACAGGTACTCCTTGTTCCGTATTTTCTGTCATCCAAGAGCTCTTCCTCGGCTGGTTTGACGAGGCAGACCCCCTCACCTCTGTCATAATCTTTTGCCTGACCGCTGCAGATGGGGTTTGTCTCCTTGCCAGCTAGGGCTGTTCTGCACTGAAGCCCATCAGTGGCTCTTGCTGGGACTTTCCCATTTCCACTGACTCAAGATCGGCGATAAAAGATGTCACTTTGGCTGATCCTGGGGATTTTGACCTCAGCTGACTTTTCCTCTCCGGGAAAAGAGAGGACACAACTCCTTTTCCATCCTATTTCAGAACAGCAAGATCAGCAAGGAAATCCTTCTGCCACTTTTGTGCGTTCAACTTCCTCCGGCGGAGGTTCTTCATGCCAAAGAGCCTCACCTTGAATCTCAGCTCTCTTTTTTGAGGCAAGTCAGTGCTGCCCATACCAGTATATCCCACAGAATGAGGTAGTCAGCAGGATTCATGCATGCACATATTTGCAATATCATTTCGGGAATGGCTTATCCTTGACAGCACATCCTGAAGGAGAAGGGATGAAGCTGAGGTTTAGGTTTGTGCTCGGTGAGAAGGAGCTAGGGGAAGGGTTATTTTTTCTATTTGGATGTGAAAACTGGACACTGGAAAATATCGGAAAAATCAAGACAACGTATCTTTTTTTTCCCCTTCAAGAAGACAAGTCTAATTCTGCATATGAAGCACATGGGCGAGAAAGCCACATACGAAGCCTTTATTTGACGAAGACCGACTTCACTCAGGCAAGTTGATACAACCTCTCTAGACACCCTTTGGTACAAATAGAGATAAACCAGGAAGACACTTGACAGAGGAGCAGCTTGTGGCTTATGAAATCAGTCAAGCTGACTATGATGAGCCAGCTCCAGCACACAGATGAAATTTGCTTAAGTGGATCTTTACAAAAATGATAACTTTACAGTCTTGGGAAAAATTCCCAGAGAACGGGGGAACGCTGCTAGCATGGACACAATGTCAGCTCGCTCAGGTGGCAGCAAGGCAGGGATAGACACCTTCTCCTGACCGAACCCCTTTGCGCGGCTCAGCAAAGTGTCAGGAGGATGACGATGGCTACCGAGGCGGGTTTAGCTCCAGCCTGCAACATCTGAAAGCAGCGCTAGCTCTCCCCTTCCCCCTTCTCGAGTCTTTCACCTACTTGGCTGGGTACCAGAAAGAGCCCGAACAAAAGTGAGAGACCCTGAAGCTTGAAGCCACTCTATAGTTAGAAGCGGCGCTAAGATTAGAGAGCGAGAAGTGTGAGATAGCTGAAAGCCTGCGAATCGTGCTAAGGATAGAAAGTTGGAAGTAGGAGGCAGCCAAACTCGACGCTGAGAAATCAGAAGTTGAGCACTAAAGTTGGATGAGATTTATGGGTAGAGAACATAGCCTCTTACTGCTCTGGAGGCAAGGTAGTGCCTAGCAGCCAAGGATGTTCTGCGAAGCCGCGCTGTTCCGATCTGATAGCCTGCTTCCTAAAATAGGGATTATATCACATCTTTTGATAGAATGCGCTATGCGCGTAAAGTACCAGAAGACCAGAAAATACGCTTTTCTTGCCTGTAGCTCCCAGGGAAAGTCCTGTCTCCCTTCGGCGCTCTAGACGGAGCCGGCAGCCAGCCAGGTTCCCATGCATTCGGGGATGCTCTGACTTACTGCAGCGCTTCCACAGCCACGAGATTCGCCTCTGGGCTCGAGAAATGGGCAGAGTAGGGAACGGCTGAAAAGGAAGGGGTGAATGACGGGTCCTCTATCGCCGTTGCCTCTCACAAGCAGCCAGGAGTGAGCACCGCAAATTGGCCTGCTCCTCTAAAACCAGTTAAAACCCATCATTAGCCAGTGCAAGTCCTCCCACCTGTTTCAAGGTTTATCTCCAGAGCATCTGAAGCGCGGTGCCGTTGGAAAATGCATCCAAGCGCCGCCCTAATCGTATTAAAGACTAGCACCATAGCTTGGGAAACAACAGATCATCTGTGATGGAAAGCCAGGGGTCTCTTGGACCTCACTAAATCTGAGGAAATTGTTGCTCAGTATATGGTCTGTAACCATTTAAAACCCGCCGCAAATTTTAGCAAGAGAAGTAGTGTGGAACTAAGAGCTCAACAATTAATTCTTCCCAAAAAAAGCCTGAGAGGTGTGAGGTTTTTTTGCTGGTTTTAATCCCTGTTAAAAACTCACCGCCTGTCGGCCAGCAGCGGTCAGGTACAGCAGGTCAGAGATAACCTGGCAGAGCGGATCAGCAAGGAGAGAAGACGCCGGAGCTGGCATCGGAGGCAAACGGAGCCTCTGGTGGGGACCGTAATTAAGAAAGGCAGGCGGGAGCGCGGCTCTGCGTGGCTGCGAGAAGGCTCTGCGCCGCAACCCTGCTCAGCCTCTAGGTACCGGATACCTTCAGCAGGCAAAACATCTCCGCGCTGTATCCGAGGGGCGCTGGCAAACCTCTGCTGGAAGCGCCTCCTCAGCAGAAATCTGCATTCAGCGCAAACGCAGGGCTCTCGTGGCGAGGCCACACTTTCCCGACTGAACAATGCAGCAGCTTTTCAGATCATGGTCAATTAAGTGTTGGCAAGATTGCAGAACTTCATCCAAGCTGTGGATGGCCACGATCAGCAGCAGCTGAAAAGTCGCCAAGAAACATGTGGATTTGCGTTGTAAAGGCTAGAAGAGGCAATTTTAACCATTAAAGTGCAAAAATGTAAAACCAGAGCAATCCGGAGTAATTACGGAGACTATGAGACCACAGGAGTGAGTGGTAGTAGGAAAAGAAAAAGGAGAACGCTCTGTAGATCTTTAAAGGTGAAGACCCTTCCTTGCCCGCTGGTCTTTTCACAGCTTGTAAGACAGGCTTGGCTACGAAAAGAATTGCAAATTATTATGCGAGTTATGCAAAAAAATTCCTGTGCGTTGCTCCTCTTTTTATTGGGCTCCATTAAAGGTTTAAACCCACCAAGTAATTTTGTTGAAGGCTTGTGAATCAGTCTGGAGCTGGTAAGAGAAGCCTCGTTGGCAAGTTCTGTCCTTGCTAGCTGAAATTTTTGACAAGATGTTTAAATTGTTGACTGAGGCTCCAGATACTGGATTAGGAAGCGTGCTTTGGCAGGTGGGAGAAAGCAAGGGAAAGCTGCCTTTGCTTTTTTAAAAATGAAAAAATCTGAACTTCATGGGAACAAACGCATTCGGATGAGTCATACCATTGTGTGAACAGTCAAGTGAAATATTAGTCCTGAAAGATCTTTCCTCTCTCCGCTGGCTTCGTAGGGAGGCTGGGATGTGGCACGAGGACTCCAGCGCTTGAACACACGCTCTTCACTCGTTTTTTCTGTGCTTTTTCCTCCAAAAGAGGCCCTCAGCCAGTCTTTGATGCCACCTTCCTTGGGCAGAAGGCACCACGTGGCCTCCTAAAGAGTAGCCCGGGAGTCAATCATCCCCAACCATTATCACTGCAAAGTGATTGCCATCACAGCTGGCTTCAATTGGAGCCACTAATGATCTTGCATCAGCATCATTTATGTCAGCGTATGACACGCGACTGCCAAGTTATGTACTTCAGAGAAAGAGAAGGTTCTGCGTATGAAGAAGCTTGACACAGACCTTGAGCGTAGAGCTCCCAGATTTTATAACAGATTAACAGCCTAGAAACAGCAAGTACCAAAATGGTTGATGGTGCAACGGGGACAGCTTGAAGTCTCCCTTCTAATTACATTGAGAGAGAAGATAACCTTAAGTTAAGAACACATGAAGAAAACCAGTTCCTGAGTGGGGCTGGAGGGAACCCAAGAGAAGAACCTGGGTGTAAGAGCTCACAGGTGACCTCAGACCAGGTTCCTTTTTCTGAGGGCAACTGGAGGATGGGATCCCAACCACATAGAGAGGTAACTGCCTAGCTGGCTGCCAGCTGGATGACCAGGTAAGGAGACAGAACTGTGGTCTATTTTATTTCTCCTCGGATGTAAGCATAACTGTGTCGTTGGGCTTTTGAAAATACATCATTTTAGTTAACCTTTTCTAGTTTGGGATAAAGGGGATGTTGAAATAACTAGAAAACACCAAAGCAGAGCAGTTCCTTAAACCAGCAAACCGGCTCGTTCCTGTAATAGCTCACACCCCAAATGGTGTTTGGGTGTTTTCCAGAATAACCAAAGAGGATACCTCTACTTAGCTGCTGAGCTAATTCATGAGTTAATGAGGCAGAAACTCTGTGGAAGGAGCACTTTCTGATGAGGAGCATTACCCTTGGCAAGCCCTAGTAGGGTGGAGAGCATCTGAACCCCGTCTTGGGGTAGATGTCACACCTGCCATCTTCTGCAACAAATGGCTGGGGCTGCCCGGGGACCTTCAGCACGCAGCCTGGAGGGCTCTGCCCTGCTCCAAAGCCACCGCAAGCGTCATCCCCACGTGCAGATGCCCCAGCGGAGGGCCAAGGCCATGTTTTGGTTCCCGGAGCATTTTGCGTGTGCCAAGCCAAGACCTCATTAACTTGAGTCACACGTGAACCCTCAGCACTTCAGACGTGGCCTCTCGCATGAATTACTATCACACATGGGTTTGTTTGTTTTTTTTTTTTGAAAAAAGCAGAGAGAAAGAAAGAGATTGAAAACCAGCTTTGAAAGAAATTAATGACCCGCTTTGGAAACGTCGGCTTAAGTGAATGAGCAGCTTCCTACTCTCTGCCCCTGTCATTATTTTCCGACTTTTGCAACAAAGGGGACCATGTCCCAAGGCAGCAGTTTCCTTCGCTACACGGCTCCGAGCTCGGAACGACGTACCTGCACAAGGCAGAGTCCTTGGCAAAAGAAACTCCTGTGTGTCACCTGGTGCATCTCGAACATGCAGAGTTTTAGCTCATTATGTGTGTGAAATATATATCTCTATACGTGTGTGTGTATAATGTAAATATGCACGTATGCTTGGGAAAACTCAGCTCTCCAAAATCCTGCGTGCCTCAGCAGATGTAAATCACGATCGTAACAACTCAAAGGTATCGGAAAGGGCAGGAACAACGACAATCCTAAGATCTTGTTTTAATTCTGGGGAAAAAAATCAAATTTCCAGGTGCACTAAGAGGCAGACAAAGTACCTTGGATCTTGCAAAACCCCACGAATCAGGTTTGGGTTTTGTAAAGCCGTACCTAAAAACCAGAAGTACTTGGAATATAAATTCCAAAGTTTGGAGGAGGATTAGATAAAATACTCTAATGTAAGCCCACGTCTAGTTAATGGATAGAGTTCTCCTTCAGTATTTATCTTTCTGCTGCTCTTTCTTTATCACTACTTGATCCCCAGCTAATCTCTCCTTCATAACTGAATGTTTTCTGGGCATATCTTAATCAGCTCTGCCTTCCAGGTCAAAGATCAGGGCATATATTTTAAAAGGGTTATTTCAGACTAGAGCAGCCACTCAATTGTTACGGTTGCGGTATAAATCATTTATGGAGAGAGAGAGAGGCTTTCTGGCTAATTCTCAGAGATATGCAAATGATAACTTCTGCTTGCTGCGCGTTTACAATGCAATAACCATAAATGGAGATAAAATCCCAGAAGTCCGCGTCCCGCAGAGGGGAGGGGTGGGCCGACCTCAAACGCTGGGTGGGTTGAAAAAGAACAGATAGTTTGCAATAAATATCTAAACTTTCAGGGCAGGTTTTGTTGGTTTGGTTTTTTTTTCCTTTCATTCTTGCTGCTGCAAAACAATACAAGGAAACCACACAGGAACAGCTGGAGCCCAAACATCCCTGTTTTCCCAATATATGCACCGAGACATGCGCGCGCTGCTGCTCTGGGGGCTGCTGGTGGCTTTTCGAGCACGGAGCACAGCGAAGCACGGTGGGAGGGCTCGCAGGCTCTTAAAAGGGAATTTCTGCGGCTCCTGCAGGGGCGGTTAGCAATGGTGCAACTCCGCTCCCATTGAAGTCACTGGGAGCTTTACTTCAATGGAGCAGAGTTAGGTTAATGCTGAATGTTTTGGAAAAACACCATTCCCACTTGCCAGCCTGAATCCTCCGAGATCTTCCCATCATTAGTTTAATTCAACCATAAATGTTTGGAACAGCAGCCAAGGGATTAAAATGATCAGCAAAGTCAATTGCTTTGTTTGTAAATGTTCTTTTGCTTAGTTTTCTGCGATGTAAAAGTTGTTCTATGAACCTTGTTTTGACTCATTTAAACCCCATTTAGTAATCCTGCAGGAAAGATGGTATTTGTGATGTTAGTGCGATATCTTCCGCCTAAAAAACGTCCCCTGCCCTTATGAACTCCAAGCAGTTTGTCCCAGATTGGGCTGGTAAAGGTACTTCTGTTTTACAGAAGTGTGAAGTGCTCATTTTTCAATAAAGAGGTTTTTTTTTTTTTTAAAAAAAAAAAAAGCCAGTATTTTGTTCTTTTTCCAGAGGTTTTGAAGATGAAGACATCGGAGCTTTTAGAAATGCCTGGCGTAGCATGTTTGGAAAGGTCCATCAGCCTGCTTTTGAATTTCAGAATTGACTTAGTCTAGAAACCTCACATGCATTTTCATCCTCTGAGGCTCGCGGAGAAATAACGAGCAGGTGGCAATGCCAAAAATTATCTAAATGAAAAAAAGACTAATTGGAACTGTTATTCCGAAATCGGCGGCGACCTGCAGAGAGCGTGTCCAGGTGAGATTATTCTTGGTTTCCATCAGCACTGCCCTGTTAGAAACTGCTGCATCTTCTGTCCATGGGTAACTCCGATGAAAGATGCTCCCACTCTTCAGCGGCCGCGCTTGCTGCCGGTGCTTCGGGCAAGCGTTGGAACAGGCTGCCCAGAGAAGTGGTGGAATCACCATCCCTGGAGGTATTTAAAAGCCGGGTAGACGTGGTGTTGAGGGACATGGGTTAGGGGTGGTTTAGCAGTGTGAGCTTTATGGTTGGACTCGATGATATCGAAGGTCTCTTCCAACCCAAGTGATTCTGTGATTCTGGTCGTGCAAAGCAGCTCTGGGCAGCAAGCGACGGAGAAAAGGGTTTTTCTTTCCCTTCCTTGCCCTTTCTGGAGGACGGATGAGCGGGAGGATTCACTTCCAAGCTTCACAGCAGTCTTAGGAGGGATGGTTGCACCCTGAAACCTTGGGTTGTATTTCCCCCTCCGCTCCCTGGCCATAACTACAGCCCCCTGTCCTGGAGAGGGACGTCGGATCTCTCCTTCTTCATCATCCCCTTCCATTGCGACAAGGAAACTGCAAACGTGGCTCTCAACTGGGCCAAAAAAAAGCCTTAAAAGCAGAGGTTCTGAGAAGCTGGCTCTACCCGTTTTCCTTTTCGCTCGCTGTGAAAGCTTCCCAGCCGCTTGACATTCCCCACTCTCTTTGTGATTGATAAATGTGCGTTTGTGCACAGGTGATTTTTCCACCTCTCTAGTCACACCAGCTACTATACCTCCCATCGAGGTAATGGAAAGCATCCACTGCTTATCTCTGAGCAGCACATTAAACAAAGCAACATAATGAGCTGCGTTTTGTTGAGGGCTCTCCAGGTCCCCCAAATCCTTCTCAAACGTTATTGTTTATAAAATGTTTGATAAAAAATAAATGATGCTTTCAATTTAAACAAAACCTCACACTGTTACCGGTTTTAATAACAGTTTTGACAGATGAGATTTTCATCATCTGTTTTTTCTTTGTAAAGACTTCTTCAATAAACTAAAAATGCTTTAAACTAACAGATGTGACTATAAAGTAAGGCTGAGCGTGAGACATCAGGAGCTGAGGTTTGTCAAATGCTGCAATATATAAATTAATTCCTAGTTTAAGCTTCCACTGAGCGTTGGAACATCTATTTTCCCCTGTTGTTGGCTACCGAGTGGTGAGCTGACCTTGCACAGGTTTCACACGCGGAGAAAAACTCAGCGGGAGAAATCCCTGCTTGTATGATTACCATTATCTATGTGTTCTGGGCGCTAAATAACGCAACGATTTATTGACGGTAGGTAAGAAGTTTGAAGCCAGAACTAGACACCTGACGATGTTCTGGTCCCCATCAAAGGGAAGCATTTTTTCAGTTCCCTTGAATTCTCAGCACTTTTGAAATTCAGGCTAATTACCTGAAATGCTGGAGTAGGAGCCTGGAAGCCTGTTTTTATGCAAGAATTTCAGAACCTGCAGCCCCATTTCCTCCGCCTTTTCTTCAGGTCTAATCTATTTAGCTTTTCTTATGTTACAAACCCGTCCAAGAGGCACCCCAGAATCAACTTAGAGTAATGTTGGTGCTTGACTAACTGATAAGCTGCGTATTTTTTAATCTGTGAAAAGTTCAGAAATTAGAATTTCCAATGATATTCTCTTTGCTGTAAACAACTTAGTGGTTTAGAGAGGAGTTTTGCTTTGTTTAATGGGCTTTAAGCGACCCAATTTTTAAACTCTGATTGCTTGTAAACCCTAATACAATAATAATAAAACCCTGGTTTTAAATTTCTGATGTTATTGTTCTCATGCTTTGCGTGTTTTCCATTAGTCCCACTTCTCTGACGAGTTGAGCTGCCCCGTAACGAGGACGCTGCACGTGGCCACGTTGCCCCGTGCTACTGGCGCTGGCTGTGGCAGCGGGGACAGTGCGGTGACGGGGATCCGTCCCTCTCCTCAGCCGTAAGGAACGCTTCCGAAGGAAACCTGCCACAAGCTCGACATTGCACCGCTCCTCAGCGCTGGTTTCGGTTCCGGGGATGGTTCTGTAGCAAAGTCTTGTTGGGCAGCGTGGAGGCAAAGAGGGAGCAGAGACAGGAGAGCATCCCGGGCCACAGGTCTCCTCTGGACAGGGAAGACCTCTCCAACCCCTCTGAAGCCCCCAGAAGTTACAGTCCAGACACATCCAGTTATTTGCTTTTTGTCTCGTGATTCATAGAATCATGGAATCACTTGGGTTGGAAGAGACCTTCAAGATCATCCTACTGGTCTGTGAAGGGTGCTAGGTTTCCGTTTTCGGATAAACTATTTCTACAATATGGCCATTACTTCAGCTACGTCTCCAGATTTTACCGTAATACAAAAAAATAATAAGTGAGACATAATGGGGTCTCGCCTCGTGACTCTGATCCGTAGGTGCTGCTGCAATACAAAGGCATGCATAAATGAATTACTAATAGCCACAAGGGCAATGCTATGTAAATATCTGGGCTAAGGATAGGGAAAAAAGGGCGGATGAAACCGAAGCACTGATGTCATAAAAATTCAAACCTGAAATTATTGGAGGGTATTGATTTGATAAGTGAAAACTTAAATAAGACTTCGGAAGAGAAATTCTCCGCAAGACCCAACTCCTCCGAGATCTTCGCTGTCAGAGGCAGGCAAGGTGCAACAAGGACGAATTCTCTATCCAAGGAGTCTTGGATATTTATGTAGATTCTTGAAAAGGTACATTATACTCACTTTCATTTGATGTTTCATTCCGGAGTCCCAGAGACTCCCCTGAAATAACTCCTCGTTGTTATAGTTTTTATACCTTGATATCGCTCTATCTCAGATCCTCTTTTCAAACTCGGAGTGCCGTTCATTAAATTCTTTCTTCTATGGAGCCATAAATGCAGTAATCTAGATCCTGATAAAGGCTTTAAAGTTATCCCATAGGATACTTGCGGTTGGAACTGATGGAACATTAGTGTCAAGGAAGCATATTATTTGAGTCTCAATATAATTAATAAACCTTTTCTCTCCCCCACAGGAACGTGCTAAATCTCCGAGTCTTGTTTGTGTTAGGCAAAAGATTTAGTTACCTCTAACAGAAAAGAGGGGGGGGGGAAGAAAAGAAAAAAAAAAAAAAAGATGAAAAAGGCTTTAAATATTTAACAGTTTAAACCCTACATAAATTGGAGATTTGAATAAAAAATCAGCCCAAGTATATTTGTATGAAACTGGTGAACAGAAGGAATATACATGCTCAGAGGAATAGATTTTATGCCAAACATCAATCAATCCCAGCTCCGAAGCCTATTTATAATACTGTGGGGGTTCTGGACGGTTGCACTTCACACTGTGAGGACCAATCCATGACATTATCTGTTGAACAATTGAAGTCTTTACAAATAATTAAAACTCTGTTTGAAAATGGAGATATTTTCCACAGCTTTTGTGTCCATGCACCGGATCATAGATATTTGAGTGTGTAAATAATGACTAGTTAATGTCGAGAGCCTGTAGCGTATTTGCCTTGCGATACTGCTTTCTTCTGCGCCTTTCTCTCTATCTATTCATCCCTTGGCACAAATATGAACTTATTTCCACCTTTCGCTTCCTTCTCCCCTCACCTCCATGCAGGGCAACGGAGTGCTGTTCCAGACCCCGAAGCAAAAAAAAAAAAAAAAGAAAAAAAATTTAAATCATTTTTCCCTGCTTTTGCAACCTCCTGTCCTCCTCCCAGACCCCTCTCTCTTTCTCCTCCTTGTCGTAGCACAATGTTTTCCAATCATTTCTATGTCCTCTGGGGCTGTTAGGAATGCCAGGCCAGGTCCCGCTCGGATGCCCTACTTACACCGACGAAAACTAGGGCTAATTCTACCCAAGTGCTGTCGGAGGTGCAAGACTCACCAGGCTCTTTCCAGTGGAGAAATAGGTTGAGAATTGCACAGATTGAGAAATGCCTCGGCTGTTGTTTCCAAACGATGGAGGAGTTGGTTATTGTTGCATGAACATTTCGTGGTACCTCATTCCTACGGAACTGCCCTGATTTGCTGAGTTTAATCAAGAAGGGATATTTAATCACATTCCTGATGAGGGGAAGCGATGGAGGTGAGGCCAGGGCACCAAGCAAGGCCAAAAAAAAAAAAAAAAAAAAGGAAAAAAGGAAAAGAAACAGCAAAACTTGCCATCTTGCTGTTGAAGCTGGTGGAGACCGTTCTGCGCACCTCCACGGTGCTCTGACACGCCACCTCGGTCCTTTCAGTGACGTGGATGGTAGGTTCCTGGCAGGTTCAGGTTGCCCTGAATCTGTTTTAGTATTTAGAGAAGTCGTGTGTCATAATAGGAATGTAATGCAGCGTAAGATCCATCGATCTGAGGGGTCTGGAGAACAAGTTTTACGAGAAGTGGCTGAGAGAGTTGAGGTTGTTCAGCCTGGAGAAGAGAAGGTTGAGGGGAGACCTTCTCACTCTCTACAACTCCCTGAAAGGAGGTTGTAGCCAGGTGGGGTCAATCTCTTCTCCCAAGGAACAAGCAATAGGACAAGAGGAAATGGCCTCCAGTTGTGCCAGGGGAGGTTTAGGTTGGATATTAGGAAAAACTTCTTTATGGAAAGGGTTCTCAAGCATTGGAACGGGCTGCCAGGGAGGGGGTGGAATCGCCATCACTGGAGGTATTTGAAAGACGGGTGGACATGGTGTTGAGGGACATGGGTTAGGGGTGGGTTTGGCAGTGTTAGGTTTATGGTTGGACTCGATGATCTTGAAGGTCTCTTCCAACCCAAGTGATTCTATGATCAACACAAACGGTGCTGGGGATCCAATGTCTATACATCATACATACGTATGTCTACACGTATGGACTGTACCTATCTGTGACATCTCAAATATAGAGATACAGAGCAAATGCTGGAACCCATTAGCAGCGCTCCTGGATCACGGCTTCCTTTGAATCCAAACAATAGGGTTTCCATGCTCCAAGGCCGCCGAGCGGCGCTAACGCCGCACACCGTACGCACGGTGCAGCCGGAAGATTGACTTTGAACACGCCTGGTGGGATCCCAAACGGCAGCGCCCCGGTACCCGCAGGGCTGGAGGCTGAGCTGCTCCTGTGGTCTTTGACACCAGCGCTGACGGTGATGGCACCGGACACCACATCTTCTCCATCCGGGCTGGCGAGAGCCGCCTGCCACCGAGCCTCTGCACGGCGGGGAAGACAAGGCAACTTGCTCACCACCAGAAGGTCAACATCATCTTCCGCGTCTGGGAGAACCGGCAGCCTCTACCTGTCACCAGGCATTTTCCATCCCAGGAAGGTGAGCTGGGAGGTAAAGAGCACGGGAAGGGATCACGGCGAGGTGGTGCATCCTGGCAGATTCCCGCATGCCGTACTCCAGATGCCGCTCGGCACAAAGAGCCCTCCTTTCTCAAACCTTCATCCTTCAAGGATGTGCTTATTCTGAACGTGAAATTCATTGCCTAAAAATTAATGAAACCTTTCACTGTGTGCAGTAAGTCAAGTGCTCATATACCTTTTCCTGGACCAGGGCCTGAGTAAACAATAAAAAGAAAAATAAACTACCTGTCAAGTCAAACACGTGTGAATTTCTCGAGGCTACGCTTAGTAATTGGTTTATGGGACTCACGTTTCAAATGAAGCCTTCTAGAACTCATTTAAATTTTAAAAATAGTTTAAAATATTTCAATATTTTTCTTACTGGTATTTCTTGCTCTCTAAGTAGCGCCCATCCACAGTTAAAGCATCCAGATGTTTTAACTGAAGTTAAACTACGGAACAGAACAAGAATGAAAAAGCCACGAAACACTTGCCAGATAGCACATCTGTTCAGAAAAATATAATACTAGTTCAAAATAATAACAGCCACTATCATTTTCGAGCGTGCACAGGATTAAAATAACAACAAACACAGTTTTGTGCAGAGGGGGAGGGATTGGAAAGCTGAGATTTCGCCCTGGAAATATATCATTTGACCCCCACTTTGAACTAGGGAAATGTAAGAGTGGAAAATGAAACGGGGGGTGGCCGGCGGGCCGGGTGGGTCACCGGGAGCTTTGTCAGGGTGCCACCTGCATCGCAGATCCCAAAAATGACGTTGGGTGACCTTGGCCACCCAGGCTTCAAGCCCCAACGCCACTGCTGCACCCCTGCAGGACGAAGGAGAAGCGGTCGTCTCCTCCCTTTGGGTTTTAAGGACCCCACAGTGGGGGACAAGCACCTCTTTTGGGTTTAAGCAGCAAAGACAAAATTCTGCAGATTGCTCTCTCGCCTTTAAGCACCTAAACGCAGCTACCAGAAGGACACCCTTAATAACCTGACGTCAAACCCATCTACATGAGCTCCTTGGCTTCAATTTGGGTGGTGGGAGGCTGCCCCAGCTGCACCCACAAGGAGCTCTGTGCCACCGAGGCGAGCGATGTGCTCCCTGGGGAACCTTCACTGCTGGAGCAACCGCCTTCCCGACAGCCTCGCGCGCCCCGGACACCTGGAAGGTCGCACGCGTCAAAGCGGAGCTTCGGCGTTTCTCCCCAGCCGCCGCGTCTGCCTCCTCGGAAGCAGCCAGCCTTTTGCTAAACCCACCCTGCTTCTCCTCCACCCAGCAAACAGCTCATTATTTTTATTTTTGGGGTGTGTTTGTTTTTTTGGGTTTTTTTCTGCCCAGGAGAACCGGTGGCGAGGCCAACCGCGGAGCTGGCTGCGTGCGCAGAGCAGCAGGGGGAGCTCAGACATCCCATTTGGCTCTCTCCAAATGTCAGTCCTTCAGACCTTCTGAGCAATTAAACAAAATTTAGCAGGAATCAATCATACAGACGCGAGGGTGGAAAATAATGAAGATAGATGTTGTTTAAAGCCTTATAAGAGTCCCTGCCCGCGCTAGATATCATCCTGAGTAGTATTAGATTATCCAAGTGACCTTAGAAGCGTTCAAGAGTCCACATCAGCAGGTGGAGATAGGAGGGAGCCCGCGGTGATGTGGAGCTCCGGTAGTTCATTTGCCTCCTGGTTTTGCTCCCTTCTTTTCCAAGGTAACTCCTTCCCTGAGCACGCTGGCGTGATGGGGATGCACGGAGGCAGAGCGCCGCAGCCAGCGGCACGAGGAACGCTCCGTTCTCCGGGTTCTTCCTAGGAGGGAAATAAATCTTTGGCTTTGAGAGTGAAAATCCTTCTAAAAAAAAAAAAAAAAAACAAACAACCAACTCTTCCCAGATGTGGGACCAATAGATTTAGTTTCACTTAAAGGTCCCGAATCCGAAGGTCTATGCGGGGGCTGGCCGCTCATGCCTGTTTCCTCATCTGCGCTTTGCAGAGGAAACAGGTGGGTTTAAAACCCTCTAAAGACACCAAAGAGGTTCTTTGCAAAGTGACTTGCAAAGCAAAAATGAAAAAAAAAAAAGATTATTCTTTTTTTTTTTTCCCCCCCAGGGATTTTTGAGCATATGAAGCACAAAAATAATCACATAAATGGCGCAAAGGAAAAAAAAAAAAAAGAAAAAGAAAGGTTTTAGCCTAAGTCAGCAATCCAAATGCAATCCCTGCTGCTTCGCTCCCGCGTCACAGGCTGGATTTCAAAGGGCTCTTCTGCTCGGTAGCGGCCAAAGCCGAGACCTTCGGTCCCGAGGGAAGCTGGGCTGCAAACCTTGAGGTGCCGGCAGGTGATGCCGCTCACAAAGAACCCAACACGCCGTGCGGTTTTTCATACAAAAAGGACCAAATCAGGTAATATTGGAGAAGACATATGGCAGCGGCACCAAGGGCACTGACGCGCCTGCCCGCGCTCCGGCTGCCACGGGTCACCCCATCCCCGGCGCCGTCCCACCACCGTCCCACCGGGGGCTGGCGAGGGTCCCCCAGGGCTCCAGCTCAGCCTGCGCCTCTCCCTGCGCCCGGACAGGACACACGCGGGCTTGAAATGCTCCACTTGTCTCCCAGACCGACCAGTCCCACTCCTGGAACAGGGAGATGTCCATGTCATTTACAGATGTTTCCCTCTTCTGCCGTAGCTCAAATAAAGACTAAAAAAAATTTAAAAAAAAAAAATCAAAATCTTGGCTCTTCTAAACCAATCCAGATCTGTATCTTCCACCTCCAGGAAGACGCACACGGAGTCCAGTAAGAAGCTCCACTGGGTTCTCGCTTTCTTCCCGACCTGTGCCAAATATGCCAGTGGTTTTGGAGCAGTACGAGACGAGCGCTTGCGACTCTAGACCACGCGGTGAAAGCTTTGGGTTTAGACGAGACTTTAAGTTGGGTTTTGCTCCAAAGTTTTGCTATAAACTTTATCAATTACGAAGTTCTTTATCGTTTTCATCGAGAAACCTCGGTACTGGAAAAAGAAACGCCCCTGGGAGCAGCAACCAGGACTCAAGTCGGGGTCTGTAACGCTCAGAGCTGCCTCATCCCTGTGTTTTCCTGATCTCCCGGCTCCGGCACCCTCCGGCCCCAAACTACCGTCAGCTGTGGGTGCACGGAAGAGGGGGGGAAAACCAGGATTTTGGAGCGTGCTTCTCCGCACAGCTACGGGGGTTTTTTTTGGTTTTTTTTTTTTTTTTTTTTTTTTTTACACAGGGCTTGGCTTCAGGTGCACATTGCACATTCCACTGGGGAGTTGGTTTGTTTTGTCTCGAGCTGAAACAAAAGTGGCATAAAGTCAGCTTCATTTCTGCGATTTCACTAATGCGGTGGGAAAAGAGGAAACTGGCTTCTTCCTTGGAAGAAATGCTGATGCTCTTTCATAATTTCTATAATGACATTTGATATTATGGTGATGAGTGCCTTAGAAATACATATGATAATCATTATAATCAAGCACATGTGTCTGGAGAGTGTAATAGGTACATTCTATAAATTGGAAAATAAACATGTGTTAAGGACTGACTTCTAATATTAATTTCCATTTTTAGAAAGAAAGGTCCCGGATCCAACTAGGGATTAAAGAGCCAAAAACGGGACTTTGAACAGGATAGATGCCTAAATCCCAAACCATAATCCACAGCCCAGTTGTTGCTAACCGTGAAGGCAACTAAGCCCGTTTGGCGACGCGCTACGCGAAGCGCTCGAGTAGCTCAGCCACCAAAAATTCTCCCTCAGCGCGGTATTCCCTTGGGTGCTTCCCTTGGCCCAACAGAGACTCTCCGGAGCTGCCTACCGGGCTGCTGCTTCTGCCGCCCGGCTCCCACCAGCGCCCACCGCTCCGGCAGGGATGGCATTTCGGATACGCCGCTGCCGGCGTTTCCCTGTCGGCTGCGCTTGGCGCTTCCCCAGTTGGGACCTTGCTTTCGTTGATCCCCTTCTCCCTGAAGCTCCAACCTGTCTCCCTGTTATCCACAACACCTAAATTGGGCTTCAGGCTTCCAGCGGGGCAGGGACGCCTAAGGAGTGGGGACCGCTCTGCTCCGCTGGTGTCACCTCCTTGCCTTCGTCGGAGGCTCTGAAAGCACATCCTGATTTTCCTCCTGCGCCCAAGCACAGTTTTGCTCCTCCAGTTAAACGCAGACGTACAAATATGCCACCGCATACGCCATTTAGAAGTAATTGGAGGCCACTTGTAAAAACCAGTTAATAATTATAAGCAAGAGCCCTTCCTCACCTCCCCGCTGCCGAAGCTTTGCGCCGATGGAACGCCACAGACAGCAGCAGAATTACTCCAGGACAAAAGTAGGGCAATGCTCTGCTGAATGAGGCGCACCACATTCTTTCTGAATGGAATAAAAGCAAAATATCACTTTATGGACCTCTCCGGCAAGTCCAACAGCTGTTGTAAATCAGAGTAACCCCACTGGCTTCAGTGGATCTACTGCAATTTATAGCAGCTGGGAATCTGGCCTCGCGTTCCCCAGATAGGTACTGGATTTTACCATTAGCAGTTTAATCCTGTAAGTAGGGATTTATTACGGAAAGGAAAACATGAATAACCGCGAACAGAATGAACAACGTTATATATTTTGCACCGGGTAAAAGAACAACACTAGAAGGTGCATAACGACTCTTGAAAAACCAAATGAAGACGGCGAAGCGGCGGGGTTAGTTGTCCTCCTGAACTGTGGAATTTAACTCTACCAAAGAAAAAAAACAAACCGACCTTGGCCCTTGATTGGAGCGCCACTAAGATGAAAGACACCGTGCCGCTACCCCGCTACACAGCCTATTGATTTTAGAAGTCATCAATGTATATTGTCTGTCTATACTATTACCAGGACAAGCAGGAGGTGCACATAGTCATTTGACTGCAGAAGCCAGTTGTCCCATGCTGTGCCCTATGGGAAGCCACTGATTCTTACACTTGGAGCAGGGACAATGCAACTTAATCAGACTGACAGGAAACAGGCAGCAATTACAGTGTGCAGCTACATCTGCTGGGTTCCACTTCACTGAAGGAAGAGTTATCTCAATTTTAATGTACATCCCTTTTTCATGTTTCATTTAACCTCTGCTGTATTATTAAACACATCAAAATATAATGACAGTCGTTAAAAAAGAAAAAAAGAGAACGTTTTGGAAATTTTGGACTCTCCCCCTTTATCTGTAATTTAACAGTATCGGTTTTACTTTCCTGCGATGTTCTGCAGCAGCGGAAGGCTAATTTAATATATAGTTTTGTTTATTTTCAATAGCAAGCACAGACCCCATCCTACTTCTTGCAAAGTCAACGGCAAAATAACTACTGATTCCCTGAAAGCAAGGCGCGACCTGCTGATACCAAGTCTTAGGAATTTAGAGAGCCGAGTGAAGCCTTCCCCATAGTTTGCTCAGTTTCACAAATCGCGTTTGGAACCTTGAAAGGCTCTTATTGTTAGCCTTTCTCTGAAAAAGGAACAATTCTGGATTCTCAAAAGCATCTGCGTGAAAAACAGGGGAAAGGGAACAAAACCTGCCTCTTGAAAGACACTGGGAGACGTAGCTGGAGCGCGAGGGACAGAGCCTTGTCCCTTCCGGGCGGAACGGATAACGCGGGCGCTGTGCTCCGGCAGCCGGCACGGGAACCCACCTGAGCTCCGCTGACCTCCTCCAGCTCCTACGTCGCATTGAGGGCGTCGATCAACTTAGGTGAGACACCTCCATCCATGGAAAGGATAAGCCAGCAACGTCCTCATCTTGGCAGCAGATACAAAGCACGACTTGGGAATTACCGGGCTGGAAATGTGACCAAAGTTTGGGGTCTCAGGTCCGTGAGAAATACCAAAAATCTCAGCTGCTGGGTTTGGTGCAGACAAGGTCGGACCTATCAATGTGGCATCAGGCTGGAAGTGTTTTTCTCCATCTCCTAGCCAGGAGCTGGAGGGACTGCTAAAAATTCTGCACTCAACCATGTGCCTAAATCACATCTTGAGGGAGTGCAGGTGATTCACCTCGTCAGCCCACCTGGCTAGTGGGAAACGAGGCGAGGCTGGGGTCCTCCTCACATCCCTGCAGGTCAGGAGAAGAACCACCTGGGATGGGAGCCCAACAGTGGAGAATGGCTCCTTCAGTTCTCCCCACCCACAGAATTTGGTCACAGCATGGTCTTAAGTAAATAACATCATTAACTATTGTTAATAAGGTGCCTAAATGTGTTCAGGTACCTGCTAAGAACCTTCTTATTGTTAACGATTCACTGTTGTCACTAGAAATAGGCTTGGAGGCCTCCTTGGACCCACTCTTGCGCCTGTGAGAAATCTTACGGAAACCAACTCCTCCGGGTCAGCAGGGGCGTTCGCACCCTTCCAACGTGTCCAGTGGACCAGTGGCTACTGGTGTTGGCAGAAGCAAAGCCTCCCGTGGTAAGCCCTCTGGGACCGAGGCTGAGTTTCTTTGTGTAGAAAAGTAAGAAGGAAACAAATTAGTATGATGATGCCATTGCACTCATTATTACTTCTCGGTAATAATCCTAGAATTGGATGCAGAATAATCCTGCAGGAATATATTGTTATAATTTATTTATCTAATATTTTGTTCACTGGAGGGAGGCATATGACTTGTGCATCTTAAGTCAGACGCTCAACCGATTATACCCACGCTGAATTCAAAGGCAATCGAGCGATTTACATCACCGAAGGATCTCACCCTCCGTTCTGCAGACACTCCTAGCAAGTCTTTCCACTGCAGAGACCACGTAGTTCTTCAAGAACACCGCACCGCACGCGAATGTCTAAATTACGATGCGGGCAGCTCTGAGTGGCTCAGAACAAAACCCCTTTGTTTCAAACTGGCGAGCTTTCTTCCCATAGAGGAGGGAAGCGCTTTGGCAGACGTTGGCATGAGAAGGCAGCACGGTTGCAAGCGAAGCTCTAGCAGAAGCCGCATCCAAGAGTGCAGTGGCATAAATAATGCTGGGGCTACAGCTCTTGGTAGCTACGGCACCACTGCGCCCGTGCCTAGAAGGGAGGCCTGAACGAGGGAAACCTCGTGTGCACGGGAAGCTTCCCAGACTCCTGACCACCATCAGGCCAGTACGCTCCCAAGTCCCATCCATGAGGTGTTTGCAGCGCAGTCCATCTACAAGGAACTGGCCCAATGGTGTGGTTGACTTGGAGGTCCTTGGGGGGCAGGTCTACACCTCCGTGGTGAACAATGCGGCTTCTTGATGGGGCTCTGCATGCTGTTAAGGACTTCATTACGATCCTTCTGTGGAGGCCTTTCTGGAACTGGATTTATCCTAGAGCGTGATTGCCTACTCCTGATGGTTGGAGTCCTGCTGTGTCGTTACGACCGTCAGAGGTTGATGACCATCCTGGCTGGAGGAAAGCTCCACCCTCTCTGCTGGACAGACAGACAGACGGATACATGATGCATCGGCAGAGCAGTCAATGCATTTTTCTATCGCACCTCACCCCGTGCAGCTGGTGGAGAGGCTTTCTTCTGTCAATGGGGACCCGGCAGCAAACCGGGGTAGCTTAAGTGCGAGGTGATGCAGGCTATGCCATAAAATTTGTGACTCGCTGCTTCAAGGTGCTCCACGTGGGAGAGGTTTCAAGGCCAGGACATCCACCGCACCCAGGAGAATGGCCATGACGACAAGACGGACTCGAGATGTCCTCCTCAGCGTGCCAGCTGGGGCACCCACGGGGACCTTAGGGCAAGCTTGGGGTTAGACACTGTGGTCAAGGGACCAGTTTGGCACTAAGGACACCGTTGCAGGGAAGGTCGTAAACAAACATTGAGTATAATTTGCACAGGGAATTGCTGTAAAAAAGCCAGCGTTTACACAGAATATGATCTTCTAAAATTTTGTTATGCGGTTGTGGCAAATGCACAAGCGCTTCTAGGCCAAGGGGCATGTTCAAAACCTCCGGGCTCTCGCAAGCGGCGCGGCACGACGCGGCGCGCGGGTGTTAGCACCCAGCACCGTCACGGTGATGACTTTCCTCCATTTGCTGCTCTAACTATCAGGCGAGGCTTTCTGAGGCGCAGGCGGAAAGCAGCTCAGCAGCAGGTGAAACGCTGCAGCTGCACGGATGTAAATGTTCTCCTTTGTTGTGGAACCAAAACGTGCCAGGATTCATCGCGCAGGATGGCAGGTTTCCTCTCGCTGGAAACCGCCTTTTCTAACACTCATTTTATGCCTGAGCTTCCAGGCCGTTTCCTCCAGCTATCTTTCACCGTCGCGTTTAGCATGGAGCTTGGACACGGCCTTTTCAAGGAGGGAAGGAATCACCAAAGTTTTCTCCATGTTTTTTTTTTATTTCTAGTTGTGGAGGCAGGTTTCTTCCTCGCTCCTGGAAGATGAGAATCCTTGCGTGTACGGTGGAGCCTAAAAGATACGTCCCCTAAGCCTCCAGGTTTATTGCAAGTCACTTGGAGATGATGACAGCTCCCCAAAGTCTTACCTGGGTTACTAATAATGTCTGACCATTAAAAATCAGCTCTGTTCTACCAGTTGAAATTACAGGCATGGAGTTTGAGAAGAAGAAATAATTATCCATTGCGGTCTGTTCTCTGCCTACATACGAGGTCCTGCCCGCTGCCAAATTCTCCATCCTTGGAAGGCACAGGACAGCCTCCACCAGGACATAATTCTCACCTACTGCCTGCAGCCTAGTTATGCATCTAATTAAGAATCAGTGATTTACCTATGATGATCTAAAACCGGCTCGTCTAACATAAATGGAAAGCGTTAAACCGAGACGATACTGTAACCTAAACAAAATATATGAAGGCAACTTCTCCGCCTGGAAAACAATGAAGGAACCAACCGGAGGGGGTAATCAGCATTTGAGGAGTCTTTAATCTAACAAGGACATCTTAAGTGAAGTTGCCTGAAAAAAAGGTTATGTGCAATTGCCAAACACCTACCCATAGTCAGAGGATTCCTCTGAAGCACTGCACGTTAATTGGAAGGAAGTTGGAAAGCTTTCTATCAGTTTCCTATAATAAGCTTCATTAATGTGGGGTACAGTGGTGTACTGCATATTAATAAAAAGGCAGCCTATGATAATTAAAGGGTGAATAAATTGAGAAATGTACCGTCAATGTGTGGTAGAAACGTCTAATCTGGCTCTCTCTTTTGTGCTTACAAAAACCCGTAGCCGAGCGAGCGCGCGCCAAGGAGAGAGGGGAAGGTGTGAGAGTAGCTGAGGAGAGAGCGGCCGGGCTGGAGGCGTTCCGAGGGGAACAACCATCCCGCGGAAACGGATGTGAGGCCATTTGCTTAGGGCTTTGCCAGCGCGGGGCCGAAAGGAGTTGTCGGCTGGGACAAATGACCCCTAACTACCGCTGCTCAACTCGAAGAGCAGAACTAAAAGAATCATTCCGTTGAGCAAGACCTTAGATGAGATATGAATTATTCCATTTTCATTTCATTTAGTTTGATTTTCTCTCTATTTCCTATTTTCTAAATTGAATAAACCTTGCTTGATTTAAGATAATTTGCCTTTACTGACTATTACTTAAGGATAAGCATTGCAAAGCAATTCCAAGAGAGGAGTAAAACGAAACCACCGAAATTTAAGGTTTAGCGAAACAAAAGTAAAGCAGATATCAAAGTGAAATACATGATTAAAGGTGAGTTGTCAGCACCTCAGCCCCGACACCTGTTGAGGGACATTCTGGATGGAAAAGAAATAGGGGAAAATCTTAAAATGAAGGTGCCGGCGACGTGTGTCCAAAATTGACCATGTACAGCCAGTATGTAATAGATCTCGTGCAAATATTTCCTCCCTTTCTCAACATCTGGCATCACTGCCACATTGTACCACTCTACATACACACTCGATACTCATTTTACTGCCGTCAAATAAATAACGGAATTATTTTGTATTTCCATCCTAGGCACTGAACAACAGGGCTGGGGAGGGAGTTATCCGTGCACCGGTAGGAGTAACGGTGGTAGGAGGAGCAGCAGTTTTGCTGCAGGTGAAGACTCAGGCAGGGGAGCAAGAGCGTTTGCTTCCATAAATGTACTGTTCTCCATGTGTGGAAGGTCCCGAAAACCCACTGCTGGGAGAGGGAGTTCCGAAAAAGGTCAGAGGTTGTAAGCGCAGTATGTAAATGGTTCTTGAGAGGGCATATTTACGGGGAAATAACCCCTCGAGGTGAGGAAGGCAGAAGGGAATAAATGGAGATAAAACTGGTTTTCTCTGTAGGAGCTGCAGGCTCACAGGCTGCAAGAGGAGATGTTCGCAGTCTCAATATGCTACCCATCTTTAAAAAATAAGCTGGCTTTGACCAATGCACAAGCTTTTCCAGCGGCTCTTCAGACACTGTTGATCTTCCTTTGCCTATCCCGTGCTTAAAAATTTTATAAGCTGAGCTACTCTTGTATTTACAGATCATACAGCAACAGGGACCCATAACCAGCAAATAGAGTTGGATGATACACCCTTTTTCTTAGGGGTTATGTGAAGAGATTATGGGCTTCAACAATTTCCCTGCCTTGTTTTATTTCTACTTTATATTGCAGTTGCATCTGGAACTCAGAACATTCAGTTTTAAAAATAAGAGAGGGAGAGATAGGGGAGAAGAGGCGACAGGAGGAAAGCAAGCAAAAAGAGATGAAATCACACGAGTCCGACTGGATGTGTTCAGTTGCTTATTTGGCTTGACCTAATCACAGAGATTTCCACAAAACTATTAATATTTGAAAGCTGAATGCAATTTTACTCCTTGTTCTCTCATTATTTTTTACTGTTTCCAGCGAGATGGGCAGCAAAGCGTCTTTCTGACATTGCACCCTCGACCCCATGAAAATCTTTAACAGATTAATGTCCATAGTCCCGTATCTCTTTAGTAGCTGCTAATCTATGCAAAGCAAATTGTTTCGGATTTACCTAGAACATCATTGCCCACCTGGTAATTTGTAACTGCTGTTTGCAGTGACAGAAACTCTTAATCACGCTACAGGCTAGAGATATACCTTAAACTCATTAAAAGCAGCAAACTTTTTAAGGGCAAAACGCCAGGCGCAGCTAACCGCCTTGACAGCTCCACTCGGAACAACATTTTTCCGTGGGAGAATTCTTTCCACGGATTATCGTCCCCTTGCACCACGCTTCTTGCCGGGGAGAAGAGCCACTCGTTGGCTTGGATCCACCAGCTGTGCCCACCTCCTCTTCGTGCCCGTGGCTTCCGTCCCTGCAGAATCCCAGCGGGGTGGAGCGGGGCAGAGGGGGCCGCGCCGTGGGGCCCCCGCATCCCCGCGCCACCTCCCGCCCCACAGCAACTCACTGGTGAGGCCACAGCTCGAGTGCTGTGTCCAGCTTTGGGCACCGCAGTATCGGAGGGACATTGAGGTGCTGGAGCGTGTCCAGAGAAGGGCAGCGGAGCTGGGGAGGGGTCTGGAGAACAAGTCTCCTGAGGAGCGGCTGAGGGAGTTGGGATTGTTCAGCCTGGAGAAGAGAAGGTTGAGGGGAGACCTTCTCACTCTCTACAATTCCCTGAAAGGAGGTTATAGCCAGGGGGGTTCAATCTCTTCTCCCAAGGAACAAGCGATAGAACAAGAGGAAATGGCCTCAAGTTGTGCCGGGGGAGGTTTAGGTTGGATATTAAGAAAAAATTCTTCATGGAAAGGGTTCTCAAGCATTGGAACAGGCTGCCCAGGGAGGTGGTGGAATCGCCGTCCCTGGAGGTATTTAGAAGACGGGCGGACGTGGTGCTGAGGGACATGGGTTAGGGATGGTTTTGGCAGAGGTTTATGGTTGGACTCGATGATCTTGAAGGTCTCTTCTAACCCAAGTGATTCTATGATAACTCACCATCCCCCTGGCGGCACAGCTCTCCCGGCCGCAGACCTGTCCTCGGGTCCTCCACCATGGCCACCATGGCGTCGGCTCTTGAGGAAAACCAGGATGTTCCACCTAGTGCAGAGACATATCCGTTTAGATCCAAATGTATCCAGGAACAATTTTTGCATGAAGCTGTTCCTTCGTTCCCATCTGTGCATATCGCGGTTTGAAATACCGCTTGCACTTTCCAAACTCTTGCTTCACCAGAAAAAAAATAGCCAGAGCGAACGACAAGAAAAAAAAAAACCCACAACAAAACTGAAAAACCCCAACAAAACAAAACGAAAAAACCAAACAAAAAGGAGCAACAAATAAAAAACAAAGAAACTAGGAAATGCTGAAGCAATCACTCCTCCTTATACATTCGTTTTGCTGACATACGCAATAAATTGTAACGGTTACCAAATAAGCATTCAAGTTCAAATGATGTACACACATCTATAATCTTAGTTAGCTGCTGGCTGGCATACTTCAGGAATGCCACTGTGTCCTCCAGCGTAATTCTGTATCAATGACTTTTCCAAATAAATCTCGTTGCTGGTTTATATTAATGAACTGTCACAGTTCCCATTGTTTTCCCATGGTCTTGCAGCTGCATTCTTTCACAGGTGCTTGGCAAATTAAAATGATGCTGGTTTGGGGTTTCAGGCTGCTACAAAATCACTCCTTCAGCAGATTGTTAGGGAGTTATTCATGCAAGAAACACATCTTTACTCTAGACAGCCCGCTCTCCTCCTTATCCCC
Source organism: Chionis minor (assembly GCA_013398295.1). Taxonomy (NCBI): domain Eukaryota; kingdom Metazoa; phylum Chordata; class Aves; order Charadriiformes; family Chionidae; genus Chionis; species Chionis minor. Next base: position 25,274 of record VZSF01003236.1, on the reverse strand, counting down.
CTCTTCCTGCGCTGGCCCTTCGCATTTCCGACGCTTCCTGGCGACGAAATAAAAAGCAAAATTGCTTCTTGTTTCTACTTAGAGAATAACTCGTTCGACAATAATAAGCTTGGAGTGGAAAGCGCGGCTTGACTCTGCTCTGTTATCCTGCTGTAAATCAAAAGCATTCCCGGCGAAGCCGGCGTGCTGGGCCCCGTGATGGTGTAAACTGGCGTCCCTCTGTGGTTTGAGTGGAGCTGGACCAGCTCGCAGACCGGGCAAGGATCTGGCACAACTTGAATGGGTACAACTGGTAGGATAATCGGGCCAGTAATTTTGTTAATCTGCTAAAAAAATAGAACAATAATGGTAATTACCACCGTTCCAATTCTAAGGCACGATTCAAAGCGAAGTCTCGGAGCGTTAGGAGTATTTATGACAGAACTCTCTGCCCGCCCAACCCTGGGGAACAGCAAAGCCCGGCAGCTTTCCCTGAAGTCAGCGGGAGATGTGGGTGCTACCGCTTCCCAGCCTCAGCGCTGCCGTTACTCTGAGACAAACAGCCTTTAACCACCCCTTACAAAGTTAGAGGCATCTGACATTTCAGGCTGCCTCCATTTTTGGATGCAAAAGCTGTACCAGGCTGCTAAGGACCTCATCTGATGGCAGTCATCGCCACTCATTTGCAGGATCTTTGTGTGCTCAGCAGGGAGATGCTTCCTCGTGGTGGGTGACTGCAAGCAAGAACCAGCCTTGGGTGCTTTGAATTGCCAGCTGGAGGCATCTTAGCTGCTGCTGTTGACTCATTTTAAGCCTAGGAATATCAGCTTTTTCTTCTAGATCTTCAGACCAGCTCTGGAAAGCCACAACCTGTGAATGTCCCGGTGGTTGCCCCTTTCCCGGTAGAGGAGAGCTGCCCGGAGACTCCGTAGGAGGCGCGTGGCCGTGCTCTTCCGAGCCCAAACGGAACAAGAGGAAAGCTTTGGGTCAGCTTGATGCTCAGCTGGTGTAAATCCCTACGGCTTCCCCGGCCTCAAAAGGTAGCGCTCGCAGCCCTGGGGTAGGGCTGATCTCGAGGACAGGCAAAGGGGCTCGCGGGGGAACCTGCCGACTGCACAGACCACCGGGCTCCGCGGATCCGTAGGAAATGTGCTCGCCAGCTGTGCCTCCGTGATTCCCCACCCGACCCGACGGCTCTCCCTTACAGTCGTGGGTGAGGATGAGATATTAAATATTTGCCGTGAGGTTAAACAGTTGTTGAAATGATCCAGTAGGGCATCATTGGTTTTATTTAAAACATTTCACTAGTGACTCGATATTAACAATAACAATGAGAACATTTAACATGCAAGAACCTATTCATTTGCGCTAGCCAGATGCAGTTTTGCTTTGTGTTTCCTCCCTCTAGTGCTTTTTTTTTCCTAATCCCTCATTTCTTTTCAACCTTTTAAGCTCTCTCCTTAGTTTTACAGACAACACAATCAATGCATCTGAACAAGGCCCTAGAGTTCCTGCTGGGGAACAGGAGGTTATTATATTTTAGGGATAACTTCGTGCATTTCCATTGCTCCTCCTAAGCCAATTTTGCGATATTTATTTACATTTAGTGCATATTAAGCAGCGAAACACCGTTGCGCTGGAGGTGATAGGCACGCCACAATCAGTAGGTTCTGCGTTGGCAATTTGCAGGTCTTCTGAACGAGCGCAAGGCAGAGGGAGACCTTGTGTCAACGCCCGTTCTGCTGCCTCGTGTGTAGGAGGTGGGGGAACAGGTCAAAGCACGTTTGTCTTGACGGAGCGATGGGAGAGAAGTGAAGGACATTTTATTTTTCAGACAGGACAGCTTACACCAACAACCCGCAGCGTCCTGATCTTCCTGGCTCTGACACCAGACAAGAGCTTTTTAACCAATGTAAACCACGTCTCAGACCACAGGGTGGACAGAACCAAGGCATGATGGACACCTTCATCAGGCAGGGGGTTGTGATCCAGGTCCCTCTGGCGCTGTAGGTTGGCCTGTTTTGCAGAGGAACACATGGGTACGGCGATGAAGGTTACAGGAAAACGATCTTACGTGGGTTATGACATGTAAGAAGGAAGAAGTGCACGCCAAGACCTTGCAGAAATGCAGCAGAATTGTGCCATGGGATTTCTACGCTGTTGCACTGAGTACAGCGCATCATAGAATCATAGAATCACTTGGGTTGGAAGAGACCTTCAAGATCATCGAGTCCAACCATAACCTACACTACCAAAACCACCACTAAACCATGTCCCTCAACAACCAGGTGTAGAATGGCACTCAAGCACCGCACGTGGTGCAAGACAAGGTCAGTGCTACAACCATTGTGGGGATTTTGTTGACAGCAGTAAGATTATCCATGATGGAGCCTAGCGATGAGGCACCGGGTACCCACTGGAGATGCACGTGGCAAAAACCCACTTGAAAAAGCAGCGGGCAATAGAATAAACGGGCGCGGAACCAGCAGCAGCCGTGGCCAACGGCACCGTTCTCGATACCGGAGAAAGACGGAGAGCTGAAGGCTGGAAGATTTTGGGAGGTTAATATCCTAGGCAGCTCCCATTCTCCTCAGCCGCATACGCTCAGGGAAACCTTACAAGTTGTGTTAGTTGAGTTCAGAAGCAGATCTCATCCTCCACCTTGCTTTTTCAAAAGCCAGCGTTCCGAAGTGCTGCGCTTGCTGCTTCGCTCATCCTTATGAACCGATTTCTTTCCAATGGATCAGCATTGTTTTTTCTGAAGGACCTCCCCCATAGCAAATTTGAACTAAACCTGGCCTGCAGCTATCAAAATCACACCAACGGCGTGGACAGGCTGTTCCACCGCCCCCAGCTCACACAATGCCACTTCCTTGGCCTTTATTCTTCCTCTCAGAATTATTGTTTCTGACCATGAGAAAGTTCGGCTCATTGTGTGTTGTAGCTGTAAAAAACGGCGCGTGACAACCCTATTTCTTGCAAAAATTTAGAACAGGTTTCAACCTCAAATGCGACTGCTCTGTTTTGCAAGATCACTGCGACTCTGTCAGGCTAAAGGGACGATGTCAAGTAGTTCAGTTTAAAATTTAACTTTTTATCAAAACCAAACCATTCTACAAAAGCCAAAGCCAAGTTCACTCTCTATTTGTGACAGTCCGTGCTTGATGTCTTCCCCCTAAAACCTGCCTCGTCAGAAAATTTGCCCCGTTAAGGACGAGAAAAGACTTTGGAATTTGATCTCATTCTTAAGACAAATGTCTTCATGCTTTTTAGGAAACATCGCCTAGAGTAACTTTTCCGTTGGATTTATCAGTGGCTTTGCAACGCAGTGTTGGCCCATGGAGGCTTTGCTACTGCTTTGTGGAGAAGTGACAAGTCACAGGGCGTTTCATCTCTTTCTTGCCAGCTGCTAATTGCGTTACAAGATGCTAACTTTAAGCATCTAAAAGTCTTATTTCCAGCCTCCAAGCAGACAGGCAAGTCCAGAGCGGTGCTGCGCACCCGCGGCTCCTACACAATTTGCTCTCCTTGGGTTATCCTCCCTCTCCTGGGCGCTTCCAGGCAGCCCATTACCTTAGCAGTTGGGTTTTTCAGTTCAAATCCTGACGTTCCCTGTTCCTGCAGACTAATACCGGCCTCCCCGCGGCTGGTGGGGCACGCTCAACCTTAGCTCCTTGCCCAAGGCCACAGCGGGCGTTGGTAAAGGACCACAGGGTTGACCCAAGACACGCCGGAGCTCAACCCCTGCCCAGCCGTTCCCCCTCTCTGGAAGCCAGCGAGATCCTGTTGGTGGTAGAATCACAGCAGCCTTACCAAAATACACAAGCCAACCCTTAAATTTTTTTTGCAGATCAGAAAATTCAGCAAAGACAGCAGTAACACGCTCGGGCTTGATTTCGTGTCATTTGTAAGAACTATTTCTTCCTGACGTGCCGGCCGGCTTATTGCCGCCTCGTGCTGCCCTGCCTTTTCCCTTCAGCCCAGGACGAGGTGTTGGGTCCACTCAGTGGGTTTTGCTGAGATGTCTTCGACGTCTTTTAGGATTTCTGATGGACGGAGGAAGCCTCTCTCGAGCGTTTCCTCACGCTGGACATGCGGGTTGAAAGGCACCACACTTAGGATTTGGTCCTGAGCGAGGTGCAAAAAGTAAACAGATGTTATTAGTGAAGAAAACTAAATTAGATCATGGAATTTCAGGATTGTTTCATTTGGAGTCACAGCAGGGAAGTTACTAGGAAGAGAAATAAGGACAAGCGTTTTCTTGAAGTATCTTATTTTCAACCTGAGAAAAGTTGCCTGAGCTCGTCTTAAACCTGCGCGGCTACAAAGTCACCTCTCAGCCACCTTCTCATTCCCCTTCTCCGAGATTCTCCAACCCAGCAAACACCGTCAGCGAGCTGTGAACTACAAGTTTAAGGACACCTTTACAGTCCGGGGAGGTATGTGGGTGTAAGATGGCCAAAGAGAGGTGTCTGCACTAGGGTGAGCGGAGACACGTACCTCACATGTAAATAAAGTGCAGACAGCCTAAATTTAGATATCTGAGTCAACAGTAAATCTTTCCTGCGGTGATAAGAAGCACTTCATCGGGATCCAAGACCAACAGAGGTTTGATGCTCCAAAACTCATGCCGCGATGGGTTTTATGCTCTTTGTGTTACTGTTTCCTTTCCAAATTCATTAAGATGAAAGTTAAGCTGTTCCTAGGTCTGCGCAGTAATTGCAGGGTGGAATATAAACCAGCTGCCCTTATAACTTGTGAATAAAAATAACAACAGAGCTAGGGAATTCAGATCTCTCCGTTCGGTGGGAGTCTATCCACTGATCCCGCTATGACTCGGCTCTCGCGACAGAAATACCGCGGCGTGCAAGTTGAGTCGCACCAAGATCTTGTTCTTATTCATCGTCCCTCGACACCGCTTGAACGATGCCGGGTTGATAAATTGCAAACGATGTCACCGACCGGCTCCTCTCGGGCAGTTTTCAGAGAAGCCACGCCATTGATTCTGGCCGGCGGATGCTCCACCCCAAAACTTCAGCAGCAGGTTGAGAGAGTGGCTGAAAAAACATTTTTGTAAATAGAAAGCAGAAGGTACTAGACTGACTGTTTCTTGGCAGAGGCGATGCAGACTGACTGCCTGTGCCCACACAAGAGGCTGGAAACCAGTACCAGGGCTGGCTTCGAATGAGAGCAATTGGTGTGCTCGCTCCGTTAGGGACGCTTACATCTTCACTGGTTGGGGACCACTAAACCCGTGCCACGATCTGGATTGCGATTAGAGCAGGTTATTTTAGATAAGATAAACGATAATTTCTGGGACGATAGCAACCAAAAAAAGATTACGCCAGCTCCTTAGCCAGAAGCGTAACGTATTTCCGAGATCTGCTGTTCCTCGCTCAACAGTTTCCAGGCTCTTTGTGCGAAGGGTTCATGCATCAATCATTCCCTTACTGCCCCTTCCTAGCTGCCACAAGCATCCTGCATTCCTTTATAACTCCATTTATTACAGAAAATCTGTAGGGAGCAAAGGCTGCTGCTTCCTTCTCTCATGTTTCTGCACCGGTACTGTTAAAAATCCAGAAATCTCCATGGGGACGTGACTTCGTTTTGGGCGTTGGGTTCCCTTTCTTCCCCATTGCCAACAGGAGTCGATGGCCCCGCACGCGGGAGGGAATCCTGGCGCCGGTCTCCTGCCGGGCTCTTCCCGGCCCCGCTCACGCGGATACATGCTCCGGCACGCACCGAAGCCGGAATTGAGGATCTAGGCAAAACTGTGGACGATAGATCTAAACTCTGCCACGTCGAATGCGGTCCTTCATTAACAACTTTTCTTGCAATCTAAAGTGAAATGAGGTGAGCCTTTCAGAATGCATTACTCCATAAATTCAGCGCTACTATCTATATTTTTCGCTACGCAAAATATAAGAAATACTTTTACTTGGGAATCGTGCAGCTATAAACATTTCAAGGCTTGAATTACTTCCTCTCTCTTCTGCCAAAAGACACACAGTTAAACAACACGATGTAAAAAAGTCAAATATTCTGGATCTTCTCATTTTTTCTCAGGCTGGAAGGCCGAAGGTGCAGGTGGTACAAGTTCTTTTCCGCAGCCACGAAAGCAAGACCTCGATTTTCCTTCCATGCAATATTCTCAGGGAATAATGCCCCACGGTCCCTAGAGCTTGCTGGGGCATTAGATAAGCGGAATCTCTTTTGATTAATAACAATTTTGTCAGTATTAATCATCTGTGAACATATACAGAGGAAGAGGTCAGGAGAAGGCAAAGTATCAGCCCTTCCTTTCCGTTGTTAATATTCTTGGAATTCAATAACAGCAAAAGAAACAATTACGGGGACAATTATTTCAGTGTTTCCTTTTACAACAATGTAGAAGGTACAAAATGAACGTTTCTGTATGATATACTATATTCGCTCTGATAGTATTCTGATGTTTTCAATTACTCCTGTTTCCAAGATTTCATTGCACAGATAAAACAGTCGTCTTGGAACGTTAAAAAACAAACCAAAAACCATCACTCTCCACTTATGTAAATTTTATTCCTCACAATTATAATGAAGGCCACAGAGAGAAGTTGGTGCATTTGCAACGTCGTTCTATTCATGCCTTCCTTTTTTAGGCTTGATTGTTCAAAACTCCACAGAATAATTGCATGAATAGATGATAGCACACAAGAATATTTTCTTTTAAATAGGACATTTAATTATTATGTTTTGTATAATGTGAAACATTAAAGTCGCTTGGAAACAGCTTCAAAAAAGGGCTTTTTTAAAAAAAACCTGGGATTTGTTCAAGATGATTTATTCGGGGTGAACGAGTCTCGTAAAAGTGCCCAAGTGATTTAGGAGCTTAAATCCAGGAACAAGCCAATGAAAGTGGAGCCGTTAAGATACCCAAGTGTCCGTGTAAAACGTAGTTTAAATAATGTTGAACAAGCAAAGAGCGAGACGGCAGCAGGTTTGTCTTGAAAGTAAAGAATTTCTCCGCTAATCGCAAGAGATTTTGTGTGAAAAGTGAAAGAATATCCTGCCCACGCTTCCCGCCGTCCCTGCCTGCCCCGCGGCATCCCAGCCCGCTCCGCTCCCCTCGGCGGCGAGCCTGGAACGACTAACCAGGGAGCAGCCAGCCACCTCTTCCCATCGGTGAAGTTACAGTGGAGATTAATTTACCTCAGTAGGTTTTGCTCTATTATTTCAGTAATTGTTGGGTTTTACCGAGCGATCTGGCGCTCAGATTTGCTTGGATTGTCTCCTCCTTTGCTCATACGGTTCCTGCTCGGCAATAGCCAGACTTAGAGCTCTGTTTGTGTCCTATCTCTTTTTTTCAGCAGAGCTACTTTTAAAACCTGGTGCCGGCTGACTTTCTAATCCTTAAAACATTCGCAGAAAATAGAGATTTCATCCCACACAATGGATTATCCGAAAGAGAAAGAAATATTGGCACGAATATCACTCTGGCTGGGGTTTATTCTACAGCAAAGCAAATAATCTGAAAGAACAGAAGAAGTCTGGTGGCCTGACTCCATTGTGTAGGTAGCGCTGATGAGTAACTTCAAGCTTCTATCTGCAATCCTTAACTTCAGCTAGTCATCTCGTGCCTTAAATAGACCAGAAAGCTTTTCACTACAGCGTGAAGATATGTCAGCGTTTGAAAGCTCAGGAAACTGTAAGTAAATTTTACAGCCTTTAACTTCACTGTGGTCTGGAAACTCTGACTGGTTTCATGTATGTCTCATGCATGTTTTCTACTCCTTCCCCACAGGTAAGCAAAGGTTTTTCCATAAAATCCAGACACCCAGGTTTATCGTGCTTAAACACCATCCCCTGTGCTCCCAGCTATAGGATCCGGTGGCTCAGGATCCTTCCAGACCTGGATGCCTTGGAAGCTGCTACGGGCTACCACCACGCGTTTGATCGAGGACAACCGTAGACCTCAGAATCGGCGTCCATGCCAGATGCTCTTTGGGCTCCGTGGAAGAAGCCACGGGGCAGGTCCGGCTGCAGCCACGCTGGTCCGAGCTCAGCCTGATCGCAAGCGCAAGGACCTTGTTACGTGGGATGTGCCGGGGTGGGAAGCGTTGAGATACGGCAGAGAGTTATCCGGTGTGGAAGACAAGTGTTCCAGCACAGCCCTGCCCTTGAGCCAAGGAACCAGGGGTATCTGAACAGAACAAGTCTTTAGAACAATCTTATGTGAATAAAATTATTCACATAAATTTATAAATACTTATATACATATTTATATTTAATTATTTCTACTTAATTATTTCTATTTAATAAATTTTATCAAGCATTGGAAGAGGCTGCCCAGGGAGGTGGTGGAATCGCCGTCCCTGGAGGTATTTAAAAGCCGGGCAGACGTGGTGCTGAGGGACATGGGTTAGGGGTGGTTTTTTGGCAGAGGTTTATGGTTGGACTTGATGATCTTGAAGGTCTCTTCCAACCCAAGTGATTCTGTGATTCCATCAGGGGAGGTTTAGGTTGGATATTAGGAAAAACTTCTTTATGGAAAGGGTTCTCAAGCATTGGAACAGGCTGCCCAGGGAGGTGGTGGAATCGCTGTCCCTGGAGGGATTTAAAAGCCGGGCAGACGTGGTGCTGAGGGACATGGGTTAGGGGTGGTTTTTTGGCAGAGGTTTATGGTTGGACTTGATGATCTTGAAGGTCTCTTCCAACCCAAGTGATTCTGTGATTCTATGAAAAGGTGACCACACCTGACCAGGGTTGCTTATTCTTGGAGTATTTGGTACAGCCAGGAAAAAAAAAAAACCCAACAAAATACCAAATAATTTTGGGGCACAAAGCATTTGGACCATTCTGCAACAAACAGGAAATTCCTGGTAAGTGCAGGTGGAACATTTGTGCAGAGTTCAGCTTCACCTGCTGTTCCATTAGCCAGTCGGAGAGAAAAATGGAAATAGCATCTGCTGGACAAAAAGGGTTCTTAACAAAGAGAGAGGTGGTAAGACCCCTATGGGATATGATACAGTTTTGTATTTTCAATACTGAAATCTGTGGTTTATCAAAAACCACAAGTGCTCAGAATAGGAAAATGAATTATGTCTAATATTACAATATATAACACAGGGGCAAAAGGCTGTTAGTTATACCAGTCACGCTTACTTCAGGGAGATTTTGAAATTTTAAGTTCTGGCGGTAAAGTGCGAGTTCTAAAATGAAATTATTTTTGGAAATTGAAATTTGCAAGTCGAAGTTCTAAGCGCCTCCTCGGTTGGCAACACCAGGACTAGAGGCTGATAAAAGCAACGCCGACTTCAAGGGCAGGTCTCCTACCTCCAGCGGGGTGCTCTGAGGTTTTTTATTTAACCTCCACCGGTAGCCATCGTGTCACAGCTCAGCAGCGTGCTACAAGTTAGGAGCAGGGATTTTCTACACAACCCAAATATAAGGGAAAACTTGAAGACTGGCAATTACGGAGCAATTCACCTGTTTTTCGCGTATTAAAACATTCACCCGAGAAAGCCACAGTCTTATAACTAACAGCATTATATTGGTATCGATTTTTGAATTGATTTAAGGCTTTTAAATTGTTTTTAATTTTAAATTGATTTAAATAGATGTAAATTAAACTGAGAAACAAGCCAAGAAAAAGCCGTGTGTAGAAAATGACTAAATAAAGCACAGAACCTTCCTTCCCTTTCCATCCCTTCACGCAGATAAGAATAACGTGAGTTTTTGGAAGCTTCAAACCGCAGCGTGTCACTGACCTTCTAAAGGTAACGCAATGACATCTCAATGAAATGTAATTGCGTGTTTCGCTGCATCTCACAGAGAAAACAGTCGGGAATGAGCTCACATTTTACGTGCTGAATGTTTTCCGATATTCAGGGAATACCACCACTGCCTGGAGCCCTTGGAATGTGGCTGACGTGCCCAGAACCTTGTTGTTCCCTACCGGCCATCATTCCCGCTTCGTCCTCTTGAACGTTCCGGGCGTTGCTCTTCTGACGGCGCGGTGGTGTTTGGGCAGCTTCCAGGAGGAAAAAAATGGGATGGGAAGGGCACTGGCCAAGTGGATTTTCTACAGGCAGTCACAGGTAGGACAAGTTTTTACAGGACGCTCTCCGTTGTAGGCGGTCCAGAGCCGGGAACGCTACGGTGCAGCGAGCTTCTTGCTACGCAGCGATCCAGGTGTGCCAGCTTGAACGTTCCGGAGACTCGGAGCACTCTCCCTTAGATCACGGCTGAAGTTACCGTCACCAAAAAGAGCCCGTCTGCAATCCACACCCAGATAAAGAAATATACGTTTTGCCAGCGGAGGTTCTTTAAATACTGAAGTCATAGGAAGGAAAGGGGGCATAGTTCCTGAGGCCGAGCCTAAAAATAGCAATTTCGGTTTTGCCTCCAAAAGAGCACTAAATACATGTTTAATTTTAACCACATGTGTGTCCCCATCTTGATTCAACGCAAGGCTTAAGCACGAAGCACGTGCTTAACGTGGCATTTAAAAATATACCCTTAGAGTGAAGCGCATACGTGTGTGCTTCCAACCACAGCGATAACCCTGCTCACGTCCCTACTCCTAAGCGTATATTTAAGCATCTCCTTGTCCTCGTGTATTCGAAAATTGAGTGCTTTGGTAGAGTAAAGGCTGCTCTGCTGCCATGGAAAGCACTGCAGTGGTCCAAAGACATCTGCTGAGAGCGCTTGTTTCATTGCAATCCTCTGAGTAAAGCCTGGGGTGTGGAAAATAGATGGAAGCAAGTAAGCATCTGGTTTCATCCGGAATGTGTTCTTACAAGAAGATAGATTTTTTTTTTTCCCCCCAACTTCAAATCCCGAAAAGAAGGCATAGGAAAGAAAAAAAACCTTGATGCAACAGCCAACTGTGAGCGCCAAGGGTTCAAAAGAACGGAGGAGACATTTTGTTGGGAAAAGGGAACGAGGTAGGACATCCATCCAGGACTTGTGGCTGTACAAGTAACACTTTGATGGGATCTCTGAGGATTTGGGGTGATTTTTTTGCGGTGACAGTGGACGCTATGCAAAGTGTGAGAGAGAAAACTCGGCCAAGACCCAGAGAGCCGCTGTTTTATCGGAAGGGATGGTGATATCGGTAACCGAGGTGAGCGTGTCGAATTTGACGGTGATAAGCTCCTGAGTGGACGCAAAATTTCCAGAGACAAGAGTTTGTAGGGGGAGGCTGCGGCGTGTATTCTCACCCTGCAGAGTGAGAATATAATCCTCCTGCCTTGCATATTCGTCCACATGACACAATAGTGGGAGAGCTTCCAAAGTACTTATTAGCCAAAAAAGTGTGAATGTTGGCCAGATGGTTTCTTTGGATTGCGAATAGTCAAGAGGGTCAGACCTGTGATTTATCGTGGGTTCGGGAAGATACGCAGCTACAAGAGGCTTTGCTGCTGTTGTTTGGTCAGCTCTGGTTGCACGTTCATGCCACTCTTGCTTTACTGACTCCAGATGCCTTGGGTGAAATGGTGGACGTCCCAGAAGCCGAACCAGCAGTAGCCAAAGACAGCTGAACAGATTGTCTTGCAGTTCTTTGAACCGTCTCCTTGGTCGTTTGACCGGCCGCTGCCAGATTTGCTATAGCATCTTCCTTTATGTTAGTAGCAACAACAATTAGTTTATATTAAGAACCCAGAAAACAGCCCTGAACGTATTTCCTGAAAGCCGGCGTGCGGACTCTGGGTTGTCCTGCCCCAAACATCTTGGCATCCGTGAAAAGACCCCCTCAAGGATTTTATTTTCCCTTTACGTGAAATTTTTTTTAATTAGCTGTGCCAGAATGAAAAATCCTGCTTTTATAACATATATTGCCAGTTTACACACATGTTTAATACTTAACTCCATGATGGCCTGTTCACACTTTCAAAAATCATTTACAAAGCTGTCTGACAGAGCCCTTTTTTCGGCTCTCGGTTCACTTCACCGCTTTAGTCCCCACTACCTGCTTTTACTGACCAAACCCTCTGAAAAGTAGAATTCACGAAATTTTTCTGACCAGCTTCATAGGAGGAAACACAATCACGTTCCCAGCATTCCGCAAAGTTTTCCACTGAGTACTGAAAGACTCTATATTCGCTAATATTCAAAATACGAGGCGAAAGATGTACATACATTTACTCTTCCAGTATATATAAATATATATATATAGCATCTTCTGTGGTTTACTCGCTGATCACTCAAACGCCGCACAAATAAGCGCACAAAAAGCCCGTGCAAAGGGCAGAAATTCTAAATTGGCAGCGTTCGCAAGCCAGCGGACACCCCCATCTCACAGCTGTGGATCGCCGTGTGCGCGACAGCGACCCAAAAAGCGGAAATCATCAGCGCTCGTTTGCCGGAAACACGGTACGAACCCAGCTAAATCCCACTCTGCTCATCGATTCAACAAGGTGGTTGGCTGCAATAGATTTTCAGATTAACCCCCCCCCAAAAATCAGCCCAAATTCGCTGATGTTTCCAAGATGAGACGAGCCCCCTGTGACGACGAGAGACTTTTCGACTAACACAAACACGCTCAATTTAAACTTTTGGCGCGGTTGCAGAATCTTTACAGCAACCTGTTTGAATAGTGCTTCTATTTTCCTGGTGTTTTAACCCCTGAAATAAATTTTAACGGGCTTTCCCTTACGATTCTGGGAGAAGTTACTGATTTTTTGCTCTTTAATTTCCAGCGGTAGTCTCACGACATACTACTAATCTATCACTGTAATGAACTCCCAGAAGTCTTCCGTTGCTTTCAACTACGTTCTAAAATTCCTAGGGAAAAATCCATTTATGACGAAGGAACGCGTGTTCCAGAGAAATTCTTCTATTTTATTTGAGATTTCTGTTGTACTACATAAAAATCTGACAGCTCCCGGTCACCTAAATTCATTATGTGAACTGGAAAAAAAATGCATATTTTAGGCAGTGGGTTCCCTGCCTCCTCCATCAACAGAACACCGTAACGATCATTCCTGTAACCACTCACACAGTTTGTGAGCGAGTAGCTCACCTGCAATTTTGAGTGCGTTACTAATTTTAACTGGTTAGAGATATCAATATATATATAACATATACATATTTATCAATACCTGTAGAATATGTACATATATATCCATAAATAAATAATTATGAGCTGATGGGTGGCAAAGCAGACTTTCTTCTGGATCTAGAAATAATGTACCTGTGTGTCCAGTTCACAGTATTTAAATCAAACATAAGGTTTTATGTTGAATCTCTGTGTTAATCGTGTAAAACGGGCTTTGTGAAGCATGTTAAGCTTCGTTAAAGGTGTAAAAATACATGTTTTTCTTTTTTTTTTTAAAAAGAAAAGTTAGATTATGTCCTAGGCTGTTCCCAGCAAACTCTGTTGCACTTGAAACAAAGGTTGAAATTTCTATCACACACTGCGCGGTTTAATAAAAGGGGCTTAATATGGAAATGAAACAAATCTAGCATTAGAAAAATAAGCAGAGTCAAAATCCATTTAACTGAAACCTGAAGCTCTTTATATTTAAATCATAATACACTTACAGTAGCGGTTTCACTAAAAACTGTCCTTGTCAGAGATAGCCCTTTATTCTTTCTTCTGTATTGCTTGTCAAGTAGCTAATTCAAGTAGCTAATTGTGAAAATAACTAATCCAACCACCATGTACTCCTTCAATTATTTTCTCCCTCATCCCTTTTCTATTCTTATTCCCGTGTATTTTTTACATCGTCTTTTAATTAGATTATAAGGACAAGCAATGTATGTCAGCGCACAGCGCTCAACCCTAAGGATCTCTGGTGATCTTCTCTGCATCTGGGCTTAATAAAAAAATAATATATTATTATAATAACAACAACAATGTGTTATTAATATAGAAAATATATTTTATATGTATTATAAGAATAACAACTATTTTCCACCATCCCTGTAGAGACTTCAAAGCACACTCAATACGTTAAATAATACCATTTGGGTGAATAGACTATTAAATCTCATAAACTTCCTTAAAGGGTCCCTCCTCATGATATACGAGCCAAGAAAATGCCATCTCTCTCGGCATCTTTAGAGCAGGCTGTATAAAATGTTGTGAACTTTCCCCTTGGCCTTAAGGTAGTTTAAAATAATTTTTCATGGAAAAGCAGCCGTGAGGGCGGAGACTGGCGTATTAAAGAGGACTATTAGAAGACACTTCTGGATGTCCCAGTCTGAATTTCGCGGGGCAAAACTGGATATATCGCAGACCTACTCAAAATGATTCGGTGGTTTACTTCGCCACTAAGGGGAAAAAAGCCGCGCAGCTATTTTTACGATACTCGGCCTTGACCGTAAACATATCACCTCCAACAAATTAGCCATCGCTAAGGTTTTTAATCGCTTAGTCACTCCACAGCTGCACGCTTGTATTCTTCCATGAAGAGTGGCACTTTGAAAGAAGTTTCCTTTTTTGCAAGCAAAGAACAAGCGCGTTTGATTTCCACAGAAACGAGGAACTAAGTTATTCTCGTTCCATTAAATTCTGGGCAGAAAGAATATCAAATCTCCAAGCGGGTACGTTTTCTTTAGCATTCTTCCACTAGCGATTCAGCACATTTGTTGCTGCGTGAAGGGTGACACTTGGCCTGTCCCTCTGAAGACATTCTAGCTGCAGAACATCTGCACCACCCAGTAACCGTGGGTTTAGCGCTGCCGATGGCCCGGGCTAACTCGTCTTCCAGCGCTTCTTTAGACTGTTTTTTCCTTGGTTGAAATTGTTCGGAAGGCAGACGCTCCCATTCTCTAGATCGTGAGGAAAATGGTAACTTTTTGAAGTAAATAAATTCATACATTTCCCATGATATTTGGGAAATTGGTAGACACTCCCGTTGACTATTGGCACAAGATGCTAAAACCTTCCACGGCGCTCTTTCCTGCCTTAGGGACCAGGAAAATTCCAGTTCCTAGTGCCTCCTAGAAAGAGGTCCATAATATCTAATTCAGTATTTGCCAGAATTAACGACAAAACTTCCAGATCTTAAGGCTCTATTCAAATGTCATCGTTTGTGTGAAAAAAAAGACGTTTGGAACAACAGCCATACGACTTGTAGAATTTGCAAGCTTTGTCCTACCTTTGCACAGATAAAAATATTAGTTCAATACCCAAAGTACAGATGGAACTGATAAGGAGAATAAAGCCAGGGGAATTAAAACGATGGCATGTGAGATGGAAGCAGTACTCAAAAATTGTAAGTTTAAGGACAGGTTTTGAAGAAAACAATAATTAAGCACAAGGACATTGGTGGGAGGATGACTTATGAAAGACAGATCACGTTAGAAGACACTAATATTTTCCTCTGATAGGGAACCTTATGATTTAAGCGATCTAGATCTACTGTGAGTGGACTTTGAAAGCATTTGATAATCTAACAGAGAAAAAGTGTTAGCCAGCTTGAAAAAATGTGACATTTAGCTAACAAAAGAAGAGCTGACTAAATTTTCTGAATGGACTGGTTGAATATAACCCACAATATTCATCAGGGATCGTCGCTGGAGCCGATCTTGCTGCTTATTTCAACCACGATCTCTGTAGTAAGGGGAGGAGTACGCTAACGAAACCTTCCAGTGACAAATGAAGGGAGGTAATGGCAACGACAGGAGCATCATACTGGAAGATCTGCACAATGAAGACCGAAGCAAGAGAAAGAAGATTAGTTTTCATAACATATAATGAAAAATACACTTAGTGAGCGATTCACCTCATCTAACAGTCATCCAGAAGGCAGGTCTCCAGCGAAACGCAGCTAGATAGGGAACCCTCCAGAGAGCGAGTCTTCATAGCTGTTGTTGACACCTCTCCTCCAGCTGAGGGTCCACACTTGGCCTGCCAAGATTAGGGAAGATGAACCTACCAGCTTGATAATCATTTTAAAAAAAAAAAGCTATAACCTGACAGGCATCAGTTAGAAATAATACAGGAGAATGAGCTGGACACGCTACTCAATTGCAAGATAAATGTCATTTATCAATATGATCCGGTTGTAAGAAATCAAATTGATCCCAGGACGTGACCCAGGCTATTTCTAGCAGATGTAGGTAGTCATTAATGGCATCGTACAAGATGCTACAAGGGTTGTATGTGGAAGGCTGTACGTAATTCTAGTCAACCTGTTCAGAAAAGATGGGTTCAAGACGAAAAACAGGTGGGGAAAGGTCTCTTAGAAGAGACTGGAGAACCTATCATGTAAGGAACTTGATGTTTACCCTAGCGTGATTACGAATATTACTCATAAACAAGCTCAAGAAGCAAACACGAGAGAGGAAGTTACAGGATGATACTAATAAAAAAAATATTGTCATGCTTATGTTTACACGAGGAATGAAAAGAATTCTTTTTTTATCGATCAGAAGACTGAGTTTCTGAAGCCGATTTCCAAAGACAGCAGTACAGTAAAATTCCGTGTAGTTTTAAGGCAATTCTCACACTTTACGGGAGAAATTACATGACGTGGGTTTTTTCTGACCTAGTAGGGGGTGATCAAGAAATTTTATCTTCCATATTTGAAATGAGAACTTGTAATAGAATTAAAAGATGAGTTGAAATTTTGACGTAAGAAAAATAAAGGCATTGAACCTTGCACAAAACACATTCAGAATTAAACTTTTCAAATGGATCTTTCTAGGAAAAGCTACGTTATGATGCTGTCTCACCAAACTCAAAACTTCTTCCTCTACTTCGAAAATAGCTTTTGCCTTCAAGTATTACGATGGGGTTGCATTTGAACTGGTAATTCTGCTACCCATACAGCTATATTTATGACTGCTCACAAATTCCACATTAAGAAGGACAGCAAAGAAATAAAACCCAACGGAAGAAAAGAACGGATTGTTTCATACATGTACTATACGGCATCAATTTGAAATCGAAAGAGAAATAACCTCTATTACCCCAACCAACGGGTTGGTCATGCAAAACGACAGCGCATGCAAATTAGCACTGATGAGGCTCATCACACACTAAATTCGTCCAGGAGCCCAGACACTTCACATACATTTTAGTTTGTGTGAGATGGACTTTTTAGGTGGCGCGTCTCATTCTGAACACCTCCTGCCTTCATCGGTCAGCTTTCTGAGCAAAGCCATAAATTAGATTATTGGAAGAAGAATATTTTGCTGTACTTTAGTCTTTAAAACTAGATGACAAGCAGTAGACAAACAATAACAGTGTTTGTTTTACTGGTTTTTCACTACACCTCCAAATAGCATTTCCCCATCATTTCATGAAAAAAAAAAGTAGCATTCTGAAAATGTTTCCAAGGGAAAAACCTATTTTCAAGATGCTGGTTCTTTAGGAAATATTAAAGATACCCGCTGAAATCTTTATAAGAAATTGCTTTATTGCACTTTTTGTATTCTTAGCCAAGCTGTCATCACGACCTATGTATTTTCATAACTACCTACATATGCCCGTTTCCTTGACTGAAGTAAACGGACAGAACTAACTTCATTGCAGTTTGACTCAAAAAGAAATTTTTACGTGACGAATCTAAATGGAAAAAAAAAAACCCCCTCACCCAAGCGTGGAAAAACTCTTTCAAATTAATATATAGTGTGTAGGATGAGGCTTTGAACTGCATAGTTTTGGGGTTTTTTTAGATTTTTGGATATTAAAATTCACTCGTGTGGACTTCCCTCAGTTACAGAACATACTGTACGCTCTTATTAAGAACAAATTATCGCTGCCTACCACCGCTGCCACCGGACACAACGGAGGGTTAAGGAACATGGCATTTCCAGCTGGGCCGTGCCGCTCAGCCCCGTGAAACTGGTGACGAGGCTGAAGGATTTAGGAGGTCCGTCACCGGAAAGGTCTACCAGTGATACCCAAAAGCTGCTGCAATACCTGCACGCACATAGCTTCACCCTGAACGCCAAACATCCCCCCCACCTATTGGCCTTTTTCCCAATCCAATGTCTTCTCCCTGACGGACTCAGGTATTGCGTACCCGTTATAACTACGCGGTATGCCCTAAAATGATGACATTTCATTTTAATTGAAATCAAACATCCTCTCCCACTAGGGAATAAGAAAGCAAACCAAATTTTAATAGGAATTCGCAGAAGTACAGAAGAGTACTTTCCTCCCTCCTATATTATCTTTCCATGGAAATCCACGAACAAATATTTTTGAGGCAACAGATGACACGCTTAGTTAAACTGTTCTGAAATTAGTGAAGTTGTATTAAGTGCTAATTTGGCCCCTTTGTTTCTGTCGAAATGAGGCAGTACTGGATATATGTTTATTAAACTACGCTACTTATCATAAACTTCACAATACGTACCTCATTAGCCTCTAAAATAAAGTTTATTGATAAAGGGAGTCTACTCTAGAATAACTTTGGGAATATTTATTATTATTGTTGTTGCTGTTGCTGTTGTTGTTATTACTGTTATTATCATTGAAGAGTGCTATTTTCTAAATTTTCTTTAGATACTGTATGTTGTTGTTGTTGTTGCTGTTATTTTTTATTATTATTATTATTATTATTAAGTGCTATTTTCAAGTGGAGAGGCTGGAGCTGGTGTCATGGCAATCATCTTCTCCTGATTTTCTGGCCTTCAAAGAAATGCGGTGGACGCCGTTGAGCGCTAGTTCGCTAGTTACAGCTGGATGTGACATCAACAGACATCCCATCAGTCAAACATCTTACAGTCCTGCACACAAGGAGGTCACCCATCCCTAAAACTCTTTCCTAAACCGGCCAAGGCTACCTTGGGTTGGTTACACGGAGAAGACCGTACCTCCACCTGCTTCCTGCTAGGAAGGGTTCCTGGTGGAACCCTTTTGTGGAAAGAAATGATTCTCAGCCAATTAAGAGCTCGATTGCTACGACTTCGAGGTTAGAAAATAGATTTTGTAGCTCGCAATGGTTATTCTGAACGTACACGCGGAACTTCACTCGGCAAAGTTCACTAAAAATTAGGTTTAGGGGATTTTTTCCCTCTCTGTACCTTCCCCTCACAAAATCCTGTGATATTCCTACTAATCTTGGCCAGTCCATGATACCTACATTTTACATTATGTTCCTGTCGTGCACTTTTTTCAGCCCTCAGACCTCATATTGCAGCTCAGATCTCTTGTGACAGAAACGGTGAGCACAGAATTCAATAGTTTTTATGAATTTCTATAGCCACACCGTTTTCCCGGAACTACGGACAACGCAACACTGACTGGTACAACCTCCTCCGACCACAGTGCGCTGGGCTCTACTCGCTCCGTTAGACTTGAGGAAGAGGTAGAAAATCCTCAGCTTAAAAGACCTAAGGGCCAGGCCTTGACAAATGTTTTATTCTTATTAAAGAAACACATTGATAAATACACAAGGAAAAATAACACATTTCAACACAAAAAAAAAAAGCGCAGAATAATGTTAAGGGGAAAAGCCACCAAAGAAATGTCAACTATAAAGAGCTGAAGTGTCACAAAGCTTAAAATGAAGCGCCAGAGGTACAAGTGACTTCTGCCACTAAAGCTTTTTTTTTTTGATTTTGAGGTTCTTCTTTGGAAATTTCTTAGGAAATTTCGTGGTTCCTCTTTCTTTGGCCCCACAAGACTTACCATAGTGAAAGTTCTCAGTCCTTACATAAACCTCCCATTCATTCTAATGAGAATTTAGTTCTCATGAGAATTTTGACCCAATGACTATGGGATTTAACTGCTAAAAATATTTGCCAATACCCTGGTTTGAGGCACCACGACAACCTTTTACACAACGTACTACAGATTCAAGGGTCCTTGCAAATATGACTTAGCTCATACACACCTGTGAAGCAGAAGAGACTTAAAAATGCCTACAATTATAAAATAAACGAGAAACTATAGAAAAAAAATATATTTAACTATATAATTCAGCCATAAAAATAGTTACTGGTGGTGCAAAGTCAAGTACTTCAAGCATAATTCTGTCCCTTTGTTTTCTGCCTTGTTTCCTGAACAAAGCGGAATATAACAAGGAAGCACCAACGGATGTACTAGAGGTTGCACGGATACCATAAGCTTTTTTTGTGCTTCATTTTTCCACTCTCTTTTTGGAGGGGGAGAGGCAAAAATGTTAGTAGTTTGGGGGTTTATTCTATATAATTTGTTAAGTTCATCTTTGTTCCACCCTTGCTTCAGCGCAAAAACTAACATGGCAGCTCTGGATCACCTCTGTTTGATCTACGAGATTAGCAGGAAGGAAAATAATTAGACTACTTTGGCCCAACCTAGTCATCTCAATCGTCTCCACCGCTTTTCCGTCACAGATGTACCATTGGGTAGGTCTGGAAGCCTTTCATAAGCCTTTTTTTTTGGTCATTCCCACTCCCAGTTTGGTCTTGAGCAGGTTCCTTCCTCGCGGGATGCCAACGGGGTTTGGATGGTGTGGCTCTGAGGCATGGCTGAGGAGCCAAGCTTGGTCCTCCACTGTGCTCCATCACCATTCCGTGTCTCCGAGCTCTACTCCAGGGCTCTTCGGGCAGCGCGGCCCCAGGCAGAGAGAATATTCCGGTGTATGTGAAAGTGAAAGAAGAGAAATCACAATTTTCACCAGTTTATAATTCACCCAACCTGAATCTTGGCACGTCTCAAACATGGAGGGTGTTAGACTTTCTCCCAAAAAAAGACCAGTAGTAACTTTTTCACAGGTATGTCTTACGTAGCCTAAAAATACATGCCACTACCGTCTCTGCGTGGAACAAACACCTCTAAGGTTTCTTGGTAGAACTGCTTGGCAATATCTGGACTTCATTTTGGTGAAGGCTCCCTGAATTTACCACTTCTAGCTCGCTGACGCTTCTGTGGACCATCCAGCAGAGTCCCACGCAAGCGGTGAGGTCGTGTAGGGTGCCGCTTCACGGAGCACAGCCTGGAAATCCTGGCATTAGACTATTTTAAAGAAACTCATCAGGTCTCGTCGTCTTCTTTTTGACCTTGTGAAAAGTATCGACTTGCTTTTCTATTTCGGGTGGTTTAGCACTCAATATCCGAAACGCCATTACGAATAAAGTGAAGTATTTTACAGATGCGTGGTGGCCTCTGCCCATTTTCAGTCTCAAACAGCAAAGAAGTGAAAGGGTGGGGAACAACTCCAAGGTACCTCCGGGCAAAACACAGATACGGTCTCCATTCAGCGCCAAAAAATACCCAGTTTTGTAAAATTCCCTCTCACTACGCATTACTAAAAGCATATCCAAGCAAAGAAAGGCAACACCCATCGAAGGAGTCATTAGCAATAACGTTGTGGT
Organism: Chionis minor; assembly: GCA_013398295.1. Taxonomy (NCBI): domain Eukaryota; kingdom Metazoa; phylum Chordata; class Aves; order Charadriiformes; family Chionidae; genus Chionis; species Chionis minor. Next base: position 4,055 of record VZSF01003236.1, on the reverse strand, counting down.
TTCGGCCTCGTTCCTTTCAAAATGACTCGCCAGAAAAAAAGGCTCCGGAAAGATCTTTTAATTATTGTCCTGGCCCCAACGCGGCTCTTTCTATCTGCTCGGGCAGAGCGAGGAACTTGCTGAGCAGCAGAGACGCCGCTTTTCTCCCCTGCTCCTGGGCACTGCGGGATGCGGGATGGACGGTGCTGCACGCCCTCCTCCTCGGTCCTCACGGCCCGGAACACCCTGGGAGAAGAATCCTCCGGGAGACAGGGAAAGCCAGGAACAGCAGCCATTCCATCAGCACGGCCGGTGGTGTTGGACGGGAGAGCGTCGACGCTGGAGCCGCGGAACATATTTTTGACACGGGCGTTAATTATCTCATCACGTGCCATTTTTTCCAGAGGGCTCCCGTGCCCGGAGCGGATGGTGCCGGCTTGTTTTGTGGCCGCCGTTTGGTGCGTGGTGGCACCGCGTGCCGTGCCGCGCCGCCAGAATGAGCCATTTCCACGTGGGCTCTTCCATGGCATCAGTTATTGTAGCAACATGGCACCTCAGAGCATTAATGAATATATTTTCAAAATTTCCAAGGAGCTTATCGGCAAATCCATGAAGAGTATCCACTGATTTTTCACAGGTTTATGATGAGGCCGCGGTTTGATGGATTTTCATCGGGATGAAAAAGGGCACGATCATAGCCCCAAAATGGAACAAAATTCAGGCTGGCACCTTGCTATCCCGCTACTAAAGTCCACAGACAGGGTGAAAAAAAATTCTTTGGAGACACGTAGCTAACGGACACATTCAGGAACCCGAAGACGTGAATTTTTGTCCAATTCTGGTACTTGTAACGCCGCTTGCCACGTTGACAGAGCACTTCGGCTAACGTCGCGTGGTTCCAAATCGCTCCGCGTGCCTTCGGAGGTGGTAAAACACCCAACCGCCAGCAGCCCCTCTCGCTCCGCAGCAACAGCCGCACTTGTCAATTGTCCGTACAAAATTCCGCCGCGCCCCGAACAGTGTAAAATACAGTGGATTAAAATCACAAAATAAATAACACTGGGGCCAGTCCGGCAGTCGGATTATTCCTTTTCCTATTTCATTTAAAAACAAAACCCCAAGGCCCATTATTAAGCGTAGCTTCTGCATTAATTTCCAGTCTGCCGACCCAGCGTACTCCAGAAAAAACGGGGTTTTCCTACAGAAAGTGGCTTCGCTCCCGTTGCCGTGTGTGGTCGCCCTGAATTTCCATTTGGTGTTTTATGAATATTTCACTGCTGGGAGGTGAATAATTACATTTACCTCTATTTTCTCTGAAAGCAGCGCATCTTCACATCACTTTAACGCCACCAACGCTTCAGTTATTGCTAATATTAAAACCGGATTTAATTATGACGTGATTAATCCACAACTAAAACATGGCTGATACCCGAACAGGCCGGGCACAAATCAGGTGTAATTTACATGCCTAATTATTACATTAACGATTTCTTTCTTCTGAAACGGCCTGTATAATCGCGACGGAGAGCCGCAGCGGGTCGGGAGATGCGGGAAGCCCAGGCATCCTAGATGGCCGAGCAGGGCGGCCAGCAGTGACCCTACGGAAGCGTTCGGAAAGCCGGGACAGCCCTGCTGGATGCGCGGCTCCATGGCGTCCCACCTTCCTGGCTGGGGCAGCCCCACCACAGGGGGGGTCTGTGAGCCCCTCACCACCAGGACCCGCCGTCCGCCGGCCCCCGCGCTCCCCTTCCTCGCCGTGCGCCCTCCGTTCTTCCCAGCTTCATCCCTACTGGCGCTTCGTTTCGGGACATCCTGGCCGCGTTGCTGGGTTAAATAATTAAACAACGCCTTCTCTCTCCTCCGTGGGCCCGTAGGACTTTTTTTTTCCTCTGGTTTTCTCTGTATTGATTCACTTGGAAGGGGGGAAAAAAAAAAAATAATGCGTATTTTAAACAATAAGCAATTTGGCACCGGCCCTGTCTTTTCTTTGTACCACGTATAGCACCAAGAGCACTGTTGATGCCAAGGGAATAATAAAACAGATAAAAAACCCTTCAATAATGGAGGGAAATGGCTGTGCGTGGAGTCCCCCGACGCCCAGCTCCGGGGTATGGCGGACAGGGAGCCCTCGCCGCCACCTTCCCCCCCCTGCTGTGTCCCGACCCCGTGCCGGGGACGCTGGCACCGCGGCAGGGTGGCTTCGCTCCTGGCGGGGCGGAATTGGCAGCTTCCCACCCTCCGCAAGCCACCGGTGTCCCTTCCCAGGGACGGTGCCCCATGCATCCCAGGAGCTGGAAGGGGGGCACGGCGGGAGCCTCCGGCGTTGTCCCAGATCCCCAGGTCCCCTCCCAGCTGTGTGACACAGCCCAGGAGAACATCTGGGTTGGCACGGGCACCCTTCGCCCAGGCGGCCACCACAGTGGCCATCTCACTAGGCCTTGAGCCCAAGGTGTCCTTGTTCCCACCAGCATGGGGGACACCTCCCCCCCCGTATCCGGTGGTCAACTTTTGGGGAACCTGCGCTGCCCTGGGGGTGTTTCCACAGCGGAAAACCTGTTTCCAGGTGTTTTTGAGTTACACAGCACGTCTGCACCCCGTACCCCTTGGCACGGCCCATAGCTTTTAGGTCGTTTCTGGTTTTCTCTCCCTGTTTCACCATGGGAGATGTCACAGATGACTACGAGAGGTTCTCCGAGCCGTAGCAGCGTGGACACGGAGCCTCGTGGGAAGGAGGAGGCTTTTCAGCCCAGGAGAGGATCTGGGGGAAGATGCAGATTGGTGAAAATAAGGCCGGGGGCACACGCGTGGCTGGTGTCCCCTGCCCAGGCCACAGGGATGGTGGCCACCACCATGCACCAGCACGGCACCACGGTGCTGCTTACCACACCGCGTGGTGCCCACGCCGCGCCAGGACATCCCACCCCAGCCCCACAGCTCTGCCCGGGTGCCTTCCGACCCTCCGGTTCCAAACGAATCACGGCATCCCAGGTTGGAAGGGACCTCAAGGGTCATCTGGTCCAACCTTTCTTGGCACAAGCAAGGTCCAGCCAAGACGGCCCAGCACTGTCCCGCTGGATCTGAAGAGCGTCCAACGATGGGGAACCCACCACTTCCCTGCGGAGATTGTTCCAACAGCTGATTGTTCGCACTGGGAAAAATTGTCCTCTTGTGTCCAACCGGAACCTCCCCTGGAGTAACTTGTACCCATCACCCCTCATCTATTTCCAGGTGATTCTTTGGAAAGAGGTTTATATTTATGGCACTTTCACTTTTCCGTTACTGCGTTTAGGTCACACTTTCCTCTCCAGGCCCAGCAGAACAAGGCGGATGTGGGAAAACCTCTGGCTCACCAGAGGATCTCTCACCGCCCTCGAGGGAATGAAAGGAGGTCCACGGGTCTCCCGCCGGAGCCGTCCCCAGCAGCGCCCCACTTCTTTCCGGGGCGCTCGGCACAGGAAGGACACGGAGCTGGTGGAGCGGGGCCGGAGGAGGCTCCGGAGATGATCCAAGGGCTGGGAGGACAGGCTGGGAGAGCTGGGGGGGGTTCAGCCTGGAGAAGAGAAGGCTCCGGGGAGACCTGCCAGTCCCTCAAGGGGCTCCGGGAAAGCTGGGGAGGGAGTCTGGATCAGGGAGTGGAGCCATAGGATGAGGGGGAATGGTTTCAAACTGGAAAAGGTTGGATATAGATGAGATACTGGGAAGAAATTCCTGCCCGTGAGGGTGGTGAGACCCTGGTGCAAGTTGCCCCGAGCAGCTGTGGCTGCCCCATCCCTGGAGGTTCAAGGCCAGGCTGGACGGGGCTGGGAGCAGCCTGGTCTATGGGAGGTGTCCCTGCCCAGGGCAGGGGGGTGGCACTGGATGTCCAAGGTCCCTCCCACCCCACCC